>QUWT01000711.1:0-54621 GCA_004329165.1 Spatholobus suberectus | reverse complement strand
GATAATATTTAAATACTATTTGTAAAAAATTAATTTTCATATTTTTTGAAAATAAAAATTGTAATATCTTTAAAGAAAAATAACATTAAAACAAAAATTTATTACTCAATTAATCTTTAAATATTTTTTATCAAAAAAATAATTTTAAAATTAAAAATTCAATGTATATTATGTTTTAAAATTAAAAAAAGTTCAAATATTTATTTTTTGGGTATGTATTTACACCATCTAATAAACGGGTCCATACATAAACAGTGGTCGTGTATGAAACAACTATCGGACAAAATTCACTGTTTGTGCATAGAGTGGGGGACAAGCGAGATATTGTTTTCGTAAAAGTTGACGCGTAAATGACTTTGAAATTGACACCTGTCATTCGAAAAGACTGAAATATTATATAGATAAATTTCTAATGCTTAAAGCTAGTATTAACTTTTTTTATGAGTTTTATAATGTCATGTCAGATTTAAGAATTATAGAAAATTTTATTTCAATATTAAAGCTGTAATTGAGTTTTTAATTTAATTTTATAAGTTTTACAATTGACTTCATATATTTTCATTTTTATTATAATTTTAAAATAATAAATATGTAAAAAATTAAAAAATATTATAAATATTATTCATTTATTTTATTTATGACAATAAGTTAAAAATAATGAGAAATGTATAAATGAAAATACATAACATATAATAATATAAATTAATTTTCATTATTTTCATATCCAAAACATTCTCAAATACGCTCTATCCAAATTTGCTTGAAGTTATCAATGAATTTATTTTTCACGAACATATGCTCTCTTTTGCAAGTAAGTTGCAAAATTAGGATGATGATCATTTGATACTTCAGTTGTTGACATGTCATTGTCTACATGATCATATTCAAAATACCAACATATGTTTTTCTTTCATCTTCAACGATCATGTTATGCAATATGATGCTTACATATATTATTTGTTTAATTGTATCTATGTGCCAAGCATGCGTTGGACCACGTACAATCGCAAATCAAGATTGAAGCACTCAAAATGTCTGCTACACATCTTTCTTGCTTATTCTTAACATTGGGCAAATAATTTTATCTTTTTGCTTACGACATTGGAATGGTTTGACAAATGTAGTCTACTTAGGATAAATACTATCTATTAGATAGTACCTGTTAATGGTGGAAATTTGTTTTAAAAAATTGAAGTATCTTTGATTCTTGAGTAGATAACTCTCCACGGTGAATCTAACCAACAAATAAATTTTTATTCTTGGGACTTGGAATCAAAATTAGTTAAGTCCTCTTGTTCGAACTAAAAATGCCATGTTTTCAACTTGAGGGTATGAGAAAAGTTAAAGCCTCAATTTGATTATGATAAAGACTCTAATTAGTGTGCAATATGTGTAATTCGATTTTGAAAACAAAATCGAATAAGGATTGTTGCTTTCGTGATTTTAATAAGTATCAAAGCTTGTACACAAAGTATTAGAATAAATCGAATGTGTGAATTTGATCCTAATATGAAGACTATCAGAAGTCTCACAATGTAATTCAACATAAGTTTCGACAAGAAAACTTGTAAAAGATGTCGAAAAGGTAAATAAATTTGCGAAAAAGAAAAATAAAATGAAAGATAAATGTGTAGGAATGTAAATGACTCTAAAAATAAAGGACTTGAAAAGTAAAGTATTTGAAAGACAACGCAAAAAATTAAAAAGTTTGAGTTTCGATAAGAAAAGGTAGAGAGAAAGAGATTGTAGAAATGTAAATAAGTGTAAGTTTTGAGAAGAAAAAACAGGTAGACAAAATTGTAGAAATATAAACGAAAAATAGTAAATCGAAATGTAAAATGATGCAATAATTTAAAGGAAAAGTAGTAAAGGTGCAATGAAATGTAAATTGAAAGCAATTAACATGCATGGAATAAATGGAAAGTAGTAAATTGAATTTAAAGACAAATGGCAAGAATGTAAAGGACTTGTATTGAAAATAGGCGAGAATATACATGTCACTCTTAGAACTAGTAGCCATGACGACTGGCATGTGTGTTACATAGTTTAGTGTAAGTGTTTTAACCAAAGAAAAGTGGCTACCCTGGTTCCTTATTTGTAGAATTTTTAGCCTAACGGTCGAAATACAGATTTCTGCCTAGGATCAATTATTTAAGATGTTATCACTTGTCTCGATCCATGTGTTGTTATTAACAGCTCGAAATTGCCTATTGGGTTGACGTGTAATTTCTCCATGTGTTGTTTCTCCTTTGAATCTCTCAATTTTCTTGATGTCATCAATATCTTTGAGTGTCTTAACACTTAGCAAGAATTTTCATTTCAAATCCTCTACATTTGAATAGTGCCTTCACTTTGAGAACTCCTTGAATATGTTAACACTTAGTAAATTTTTCCCCACTTAAGTCTTGAACATCTAAATTCTGCCTTTATCTTTGAGATTTCAAATAAAGCATTATCGTACTTATTTCAATAAACAAATCAAACTTACTCCCATATTTTCTTATCTTGATTTTCTAGAATAATAATAAATTCGATATCCTCTTTCATCTTGCAACAATAATTGAATGGTCTCAACTTCCAATACTTAGAAAAATTTCTAAGTGACATCAACAATACCCTATATTGTATGAGGTTCTATTCACTATGGGAGCTTGTCCTTTCAAAATATCATTAAACAGAATATGTTGACGTGATTGTTTGAACCCGCAATGCCAAAAAATATGTGCCAAATCCATAAGTCTTGTAACGCTACTGCTTTAAACATGATTGTGGGTTTGGCATGATCAACTCGACAAACTTGGCCTTTCCATGCATCTAGACAATTTTTCTGTTCTCAATGCATACAATTAATGGAACCCAACATACCTAAAAAGCCATGTGCCTCCCCCATTTGTAATAGGCATTTAGTAGCATTATTGTTAGGCTTTCTCAAGTGCTCAACTCCAAATATCTTGTCCACATCTTTTACAAATCTTTCTAAGAGCATCTCCAATGGAGTTGCTTAAGTGGGTTCTTATATAAGATACCTGCTTGTATAAGCAATTGTTGCTTAACAATAAAATATTATTTTCCTGCCTAATAAATCCAAAAAAAATAAAATAAGAGGGAAATTAACTAAATGAAGGAAGAAGGGAAAGGGAAGGCAATTCATGGTTGTTCATGGCAAAATGAAATTCCAGAATAGTGTTCATTGTAATAAATTCAGAAAATATTCATAACAAGACACAAAACCAGAAAATAAATCAAATAAATTCCAAAAAAAGTTTATCGCAAACAAAGTCCAAAGAACAGTTTATCCCAAGAACAAATTTCAGAAAATAAATCAAATAAAAATAAAATTAAAGAACCCCAAACATCAATGTCCATAGCAAATTGCAAAACCTTAAACTTAAATTGCAAAACCCATGGTTGTGTTGATAAGTACAATACATACCTATCTTTTTGGTGCAAATTGTGATACTTATCTCATTTTTTGTTAACTCAACGTTTTGTTTGACCACCTTTTATACTTAATTCATATATAATTGAACATAGGTTGAGCACTTAGAGTTTTTGAGAATTTTATTAGTTTTTAGATGTTTTCGTGCAAATTAAGGCGAAGAAGGAAAGAGTTTTGAAGAACCAACTTGCTAGCACATATTCAAACCTTGAGAAGCAAGAAAGGGACCAAGAGGAAGTTTCACCTTGTGGCGCTGAGCACCACTGGATTGGTGTTTAGTGCTAACCTATAGAGATCCCCAATTTTATCACTTTCCCATGCTAAGTGAGAGAAATTGGCGCTTAGCACCAAGCTGCTAAAGAATGCCCCTTAATGTTGTTATTGCCATGATTAGCGTAGAAACACCCACGCTTAGCACTAGATTCGTTGATGTGACACTTGGTGAGAAAAAGACAAAAAGAATTAGGTGAGAACTGACAAAAAGAGGGGGAACAAAAGAAAGGAGCATTCTGGGGATTTGTAAAGGCTAGAAGAGCTTCTCCTGGTCTCTTCTCCAAGTTCTTCATTCTCTTCATCAAAATTTCCATCTTTGTATAGCCATGTGTAGCTAAGTTCACCGTTGTTAGGGTTTAATGTAATTAAGCTAACCTTCATGTGATTATTTTGATATATTTATTTAGTTGAGTTCCATGTTAGTGTCTCTCTTTTGCTCTTAATGCTTGTTTTGGCTTGATCATCCTTAACTTGTCTCTTTAGCTTGAATCTTGTTGGAAAACAGTATTTAAAGCTTAGAACTAAAGAAGACATCTAATACATCTTACATCTAGAAATAGAGTATGATGTATTAGACATCTTTAGTCCTCTGTTCTTAAGGCTAGTTATTTGGTTAAGCTATGCAAGGAGTTGATGGTTTAGTCAAGGAACTCAGATTTTAACTTGTAAGGAATTAAGGTTAAAAGGATTTTGTAGAATGATGGTAACTTGGTAATTTAATACTGCATGAGTAACTCATATGGTACATGATATAAAGTTAAACCCTAACTATTTCCATTTATTCGATCTGAATCCATTTACGCATACCAAGTATTTGAGAAAATACTAAAAAAAAAAAAAGATCTTTGAACTAAATTGTCCTTTACATATTTGCACCTTTAGATTATTGCATTTTACTTTCTTACAATCAAATTTAATCTTCAGTTACAATCATTTAGGATAGTAAATGTTGTGTATTGCCAAAGTATTGTGCGAGTCCCTTGGGAGACGATACTCACTCATCACTTTGCTACTTGTTTAATTGGTACACTTGCCATACTGGGGACTTGCGTATTAATACTTAGCCAATTGCATTTGTTTACTATCTTAAACTTAATTCTTTTATTCTTTTGTATTTACAATTCTTGTTGCATTACATTCTTTTTCTCTAGTGCTAACTTGTTTGTGCTAGTCTTGTGTGATTCTTGTGTATGCGAAGTCCTATTCAAACTAGAAGCAAAATATCACTTGATCAACTGCTATTTGATCTGAGGGTTGAGAAGACAGTGAGGAGGACTAACACTAACACAAGGAGGCAGAAGATACTAGCCAGACAAGCAGACCAAGGGACAAGTTCCTTACCTTTTCATTTTCCTTTAGTCATAATACTTGAGGAAGTAGACATGGCTGAAGAAGGAGAGCAATCAACACCATGGAGAACACTTGGAGACTATGCTGCTTCACATGGACCAAGACATTTCAATCCTATTGCTTGGCCTGAGGTATGGGTGTGACACCACATAATACCAAAGTTCATATCATAGCATTGCCCTTGAAAGTTGACGTCTCGACAGCTCACACTCTACTATACTTCACTTGGTGACACTTAACTCAACTTCCTCGTTGATTAAAACCCTTTACTGGTTAGAACCCTCTGTAGGGAGCCCTTTTTGAGACATCGACAACCAGGCTCTAATACCACTTTATGACACCATATAATACTAAAGTTCGTATCATAGCACTACCCTTGAGAAGACTTTTCAATGTGCTTTGTCCTCATTCGCACGCTTCCTAGAAAACTTCTCAATAAGTCACCCATCCTAGAATTGCTCTAAGTCAAGCAGGCTTAACTATGGAGTTTTTAAGTGATAAGCTACCAAAAAGTAGATACATCTTGTTGGTATAGGTAGTACTTATTAATTCCTTTAAGCTATCCTCAACCGTACAGTTTCATATCTACATAGCTTCTAGATCCCTTTCATTCCGGTGTGTATTTGATTCATTTATTTATCCTCCTTTAACACTCCTTTAATTTTACATATAATTCATATTAACTTAAATTGATGAAAATGTGGGTAAATTTTTTTTTATAATAGAAATTTTCTAAATTTGACAAAATTTGAAAATAGAAGTGAAATGATAAAAACTGCTTATGTATATATGTATATATATCAAACGATACATCATGGTTTAAGTAATACATAACAGTCACAAAACAAAAGTACATCGACATATATTATCTAGCCCAATATATACATCAAAAAGATCTATAGAGTAGTATTTATCTACTCTATCCCTCATACAAAAAGAAAATACTATAGGCTTTAGGTCCCCCCAGTTGAGATGTTCTCTATCTCATACTCACATCACGGAGTGTTAATGTCATCTTCAATAATTACGATCAATCATACACAGAAGAAAATAATGGAATGAGGTGTTTTGTTCTAAAATCACTTTTACATGTACGGTAGGAAATCTACCATAAAACAAAGATAAAACACAACTGACAACACAAGGGATTAGAAGGTTCATTCTAAGTTGTATCCGACTACCCTTGACTAGGTATAGATCCATACTTCTCATTAGTGGGTAATAGTTCTCAACAGAACCTGGGAAGTGACTGGTAGTACATATACCTCTTTCAACTTCATCATGTGGTACAATCCTATTATCATTGAGGAAAATGACAGTCAGGATATCCATTTATAGAGGTATACTTTCAAATCAATCCTGGAATGCTGAGCAGTTATCAAGGTTATCGAGCTTGGTCAGGCAAATATCCTAGCTCAAGGGCGCTACCCTGGCCATTGGGACCTTCACCACTCGATGCCTACCCCCAAGACCTCGGCAAGTGGGTCCTGCCTTTCATTCCTCAGTGTACCAAATTGTAGCTTTCCTAGTAGGGTGCCATGCCACTACATGTCACTTGCTTTACATTACTAAACTATTAATTCCCAACTTCTCAAGTAGAGGTTTCCTTGGTCTCATTTAATCTGAGCATCAGTATAATCAACATTTTTGCCTTATTTGCAGAAATTGCACTATACTTAACTTTTAACAGAATAACAATTTAGTAATCATATAAATTTTAGTAAAATAACGACATAGTAATTATAATTTAATTACTAAAATTTTGGCAGAATAACAACTAAATAAATACATTTTAATTTTCTAAATTGAGCAGAGTAACAACTTAGCAAGTATAATTTAATAATTTAAATTTGAGCAGAGTAAACAATTTGTAATTATGATTTAATAATCTAAATTTGGGTAGAGTAACAACTTAGCAAAAATAAAGTTTAACATTAAAAATAATAACAATAATACAACTTAAGCCTAAATGAGTTTAGGGGAAAAAACCCTTCCTACCACATGCAAAGTGATAATAATTTAGAACCAACCCCACTCCCTCCATTACCTCTAAGGTGGTTGATGAAGAGGATGGAATTGTTGATGCAAAACTCCTAGGAAGAGAACCTTACTAGTTGTTGGAAACTAGTAAAATTTTAGCATAAAAGTAACGTACAAGAAATTTTTTTCTAGAGCGAGAAGCTCTCTAAGAATTTGGTAGCTTGAGAGAGCAAGGATGAGTGAAAATCTGAAAACTTTGAGGCCTATTTATAGAAGAGGGGGGGGGGGGGGGGGGGGGGGGGGGGGGTGGGGGGGGGGGGGGGAGGTTAGGTGTCCAAAAATTTACATCATCCATTATGTAAGCACTATGTCATAAATCTAATTTTTATTTATTTTTAATCCAATTTAGGGACACATATCCCAAATAGTGGTGAATCACCTATTTTAGGGTTGGGGATGTGTCCACCAGCTGTCCCAAGCCTTCATGTGTCAAATTTTATCTGTAGGTGAATTAACCAGTACCGATAAAATGCCTAAACTTGAAAAATTAGCTTTTAATATCAAAATAATGCATTTTAATGAAAAATTGGACAAATACATTATTTTTCATCAAAAAATAAATTTCTAATAATAATCTTAATTTTTATTAATTTATTTCAAATTATATGTATTTATTTTTATTTTTAAGCTAGAAAATTCATAGAAAATCCATTTTAATTCAATAAATACCAAATTTTTTACAAAAATTTTAAAATTAAATATTTTAATAAATAATAAACTAAAATTACCATTTTCACCCTTGTTAAATGTCAAATCAATATTGGCTAGCTTTTTAGCACTCAAGGGCATTTTGGTCATTTTACACAAGAATTCTAGAAAATTCTCAAAATTATATTTTAATATATATGACATAATTCCAAGCTCAAATTGATATTTTAATGTCAATTTAATCTTTTGCTTATGTCAGTTCTTAATATTAGAAATAGGGACAAAATCGTCATTTTCAAATTTTCTCCGAGCTTCGGCTCGGAAAAATTATTAAAACTTACGATTAAATAGCTCTTGGAATTTTAAGCGTAATGGTAGGGATCAAAATTTGAAATTCCATCCAGATTTTTCAAATTTGCATTGTCAAATATTAAAAAAAAAACAGTTGAAAATTGAAATAGAATTATTGTATTTTTAACTATTTTTCTTTCAAAATAAAGTTTTTATAATGAAAGATACTTAGTATAAAATTTTCAAAATATTTTAAGGTCAAAAAGTCTCTGATTGGTTTTCCGCAATCGTTTAGGGGTATTTTTGTCATTTTATAAAAATTATCTCAATAAATTCCAAAAAATTTTCTAAAATTATTATTATTCTCTAAATACATTGATGACCCAAAAACAATTTTAAACATAAAGAATAATTTAATATACAAAAGTAGGGGTGTTACACCTCATACTAGAAGCCTACTAGGAGCTGCTTCTTGTTTGTGCCTTATCTTTTTTGGCATCAATGATCATCTTCACTCTCGTTAACACTTGGGATGTTACAGCGGGTAACCAACTTTGAAATGAAGCCATCACTGTGGGTTTTAGTCTCACAAAATTAGTTTGCTAGCCTCGACTATGAAGACCTTCATGCACACATTGCCAGTTTCATTAAGCTATGCAACACTATAAAGATTCATCAAGTGCCTGACGAAGCAATCTGGTTGGGATTATTACCCGTCTCATTAACCAAAAAAGTAAAAAATTTGGCTTTAATCTTTCCCTCTCAAAGCTTGACTGTTTTGGATGAAGTGGTGACTAAGTTTCTAGCTCACTTCTTTCCCCAACCCAAGTACAAGGCTAAGAGTGACATTGCTACATCAAGGAGGAGATGAATCCTTGTTTAAAACTTGGGAGAGAATCAAGGCTATGCTTCAAAAATGTCTAGGCCACGGATTTGATGAATACACTTAAATGATATATTTTGCGTGGTTTGAGACCTCACACCAAGATAATGTAGATGCTTCAGCAGGTGGTAGTATAAAGGACAAGATGCCAGATAAAGCAATAAATTGATTGAGAACATGGTAGCTAGTGATTATGAGGTGCAATATGTTGAGGGATAGCCCAACAAGAGGACTCTTGGAATTGGGCTCTCAAGGTGTCATTTTAGCCCAAAACAAGATCCTTACACAACAGCTTGAAGCCCTCACCAAGCAAGTTGCTAAGCTTTCGTAACAATTTTAAGCTCTACAAGCCTCACCTACCTGACACCATCATGTGCTAAGCTGTGATCTATATGGTAGAGATCACCCTAACGGCCAATGTGTAATGCCGATGAATTCTTAGAAGGAAGTCAATTACATGGGCAATCAAGGCCACCAAGGCAATTATGGTGGCAATTATGGCAAAAGGTGGCAACCTCATCCTAGTACGAGTTACAAGCAAGACACCGAGACCTCCAATAGACAAGCTCCTCAGCAACCAAATTTGTATAAGCAGACTTCAAAGTTAGAGGACATTCACCCAATTTATGCAAGTCTCCATCTATAACCATAAGAGTACAAAGGCTTCCATTAAAATTTAGAGGTAAAAGTGGGGCAACTTGTTAAGCAATTGGCGAAGCAATCAAAGGGTACTTTTTTAGCCAACACTCAAACCAATCCAAAGAGAATTGTAGTGTCATCACAACTAGGAGTGGCAAGGTGGTTGGTGAGTTGAGTAAAGAGAACAATAAAAAAGAAGAAGTTGAGAAAGAAAAATTGAATAGAGAGAAAAGTGAGGACAATAATGAAAATGAAAAGAAAATAAGAACAAAAATTGAAAAAAAGAAAAAAAAGAGAGAATAGGGTTGAAGGAGAAAGGTTAGAGGAAGAAGACATAGTAGTGAAGAAATCCAAAAGTCAAATTGTAAAGGAAGATAAAATGAAATCAAAGTCCCCGCACCAAAGAGTTGCCATACCCCTATGCTCCAACTAAGAAGGATAAGGAGAGGCAATTTGCTCGCTTCATGGAGATCTTTAAAAGACTTCAAATCAATACACCTTTTTCAGGAGCTCTAAAGCAAATGCCTACATACGCCAAGTTCATAAAGGAGCTTCTAACAAAGAGAAGGAAGTTCATCGAAGAAAACACTATCGAGTTAGAAGCAGGGTGTAGGTGTAGTGCAATTATTCAGAAGGCATTGCCTCCCAAACTAAAGGACCCTAGGAGTTTCACTATCCTAATCACTATTGGGAATCTTTTTGTGGGCAAAGCATTACTTGATTTGGGGGCAAGTATCAATTTAATGCCTCTATCTATGTTGGCGAGAGTGGGAGATGTTGAGGTAAAGCCAACCTGCATGACTCTACAACTTGTAGATCGTTCCATCAAATATTCGCATGGTGTGGTGGAAAATATGTTGGTGAAGGTTGGCAAGTTCATATTCCCAACAAACTTTGTTATCATGGATAGAAGGAGGACTTTTACGTGCCTATCATTTTGGGAAGACCATTTGATGATGGCATAAGCTCTTATTGATGTTGTTGATGACCAATTTAACTTTGGGTGCAAGATGAAGTAGTGACCTTTAATGTCTTTGAAGCTATGCACCATCTTAGTGATAAAGATGCTTGTTTTACAGTGGATGCAATTGATGAAGTGGTTGTAGGAGCTATAAGATAGTTGCACACCCACTCACCCCTTGAGCATGCTTTAATTAATGCTTTTGAAGGCCTCAACGAAGAAGAGTAAAATGAAATTAAAGAGTGCTTAAAGAGCCTTGATTGTTTGAAGAAGGTCCCACTAAGCCAAAAGTTGCTAGAAGAATTAAAGGAAGAAGGTAAGATAGAGAAAGCCAAGCTTAAATTAAAGATCTTTTCACCTTATCTTAAATAAGTTTTATAAAAGACGATGGTGCCAAACTGGTGATCATAAGCAACTCGTTAACCAAGTTGGAAGAGGAGAAATTGGTGAAAGCGTTAAGAAAGAACAGGAGGCGATGGGGTAGTGTATCTTTGATCTTAAAAGGATTAGTCCATCTCATTGCATGCACAAGATCAACATGGAGAAAGACTATAAATTGGTGGCTCAACCATAAAGGCACCTTAACCCTATTATGAAGGAGGAGATTAGAAAAGAGGTTCTTAAACTTCTTAAAGCTGGCATGATATATCCTATCTCAGATAGTGCATGGGTGAGTCTCGTGCAAGTGGTGTCCAAGAAAGGAGGAATGACAGTTGTAAGAAATGATAAGAATGAACTCATTCCTACAAGGACAGTCTTTGGGTGGCAAATGTGTATTGACTACCAGAAGTTGAATCAAGCCACAAGGAAAGATCATTTTCCCCTTCCTTTTATGGATCAAATGTTGAAGAGGCTTGCGAGGCAAGCTTATTATTGCTTCTTAGATGGCTACTCCAAATATAATTAAATAGCAATCAACCTAAAAGATCAAGAGAAGACCACCTTCACATGCCTTTTTGGAGTGTTTGCTTATAGATGAATGTCTTTTGGACTTTGCAATGCACTAGCAACATTTCAAAGGTGTATGTTTGCCATCTTTGCTGACTTGGTGGAGAAATGCATAGAGATCTTCATGGATGATTTTTGGTCTTTGGAGCATCCTATGATTATGCTTGAGTAACCTTAAGCTTGCCTTGAAGCGATGCATAGAGACCAACCCTTTGCTCAACTAGGAGAAATGTCATTTCATGGTGCAAGAAGGCATCATGCTTGGTCATAAAATTTCTACTTAGGGGATAAAGGTGGATAAGGCTAAAGTGGACATAATTGAGAAGCTTCCTCCTCTGGTCAATGTTAAAGGTTTTAGAAGTTTCCTTGGCCATGTAGGCTTTTACCGAAGGTTCATAAAGGACTTTTCCAAGATAACCAAGCCTCTCTGCAACTTGTTGAATAAGGACACTATGTTCCTTTTCGACGAGGAGTATTTGAAGGCTTTTCATATTCTGAAGGAGAAACTTGTGACAGCACCTGTAATTGTGGCACTTAATTAGAGCTAAGATTTTGAGGTGATGTGTGATGCAAGCGACTATGTAGTAGAAGCTATTTTGGGGCAAAGGAGGAACAAAATTTTCACTCCATATATTAGCTAGCAGGGTGTTGAATGAGGCACAACTTAATTATTTGCTAGCCATTATTTATGCACTAGAGAAATTCTAACCCCTATTTGATTGGTCCAAAGTCACCATCTTCAACGGATCATGCAACAATCAAATATCTCCTTACTAGGCTGATTCTAAGCCAAGATTGATCCGATGGGTGCTTTTACTTCAAGAATTTGATTTGGAGATCAAGGACAAAAAAGGCTGTGAGAATTAACGGATGGTAAATGAAGAGGTGACAATTAAAGAGAAGGAGATTCGTTGTGAGTTTCCGGATGAGACATTTTTCATGGTGCAAGAGTGCCCGTGGTTTGCTGACATGGCAAATTTCAAGGCAGCCGGGGTGATTCTTGAATATCTTAACTAGCACAAAGGAAGAAGTTTCTCCGTGATTCTAACTACTACATATGGGATGATCCTTATTTGTTCAAATTGAAGCGAACAACTTGCTGAGAAGATGTTCTCTAAGGAGGAGGCAAAAAGCATATTATGGCATTGCCACAACTCTCCCTATGACGGTCACTACAATGGGGAGAGGATGACAACTAAGGTCCTCCAATTCGGTTTCTTCTAGCCCACACTATTTAAAGATGCTCACAACCATGCTCAGAGTTGTGACGAGTGTCAGAGAATAGGTAACATTTCCAGACATCATGAAATGCCTCTACAAAACATGCTAGAATTGGAGGTTTTTGATTGTTGGGGCATTAACTTCATTGGCCCTTTGCCTTCCTTCTACTCCAATGAATACATATTGGTGGCAGTTGATTATGTATTGAAATGGGTTAAAGCTATGGCTTCACTAAAAAATGATGCCAAAACTGTCATTAGATTCCTCAAAAAGAACATATTTTCAAGGTTTTGTGTGTAATGAATGCTAATCAGCGATGAAGGCTCTCATTTTTCAATGCTTAGTTGAAAAAGGTCTTAGAGAGCTACAATGTGAGATATAGAATAACTTTTCCTTACCACCCTTAGACCAATGGCCAAGTAGAGGTATCAAATCGTGAAATCAAGCGTATTCTTGAGAAAACAATGGCTGATTAAGGAAAGACTGGTCTAGCAAGTTAGACGACACCTTATAGGCCTATCACACTACCTTCAAGACTCCCTTGGGCCTATCATCGTTCCAAATGGTTTATGGGAAACCATGCCACCTACCTATGGAGATGGAGCATAGAGCTCATTGGGCTTTAAGGTTCCTAAACTTTGATCACACTCTTCCTACGGAGAAGCAGAGGTTACAACTGCTAGAACTAGAAGAGATGAGGCTCAATGCCTATGAATCCTCCAAGTACTACAAAGAGAGGGTCAAGGCCTATCATGATGAGAAGATCTTGAAGAGGAATTTTCAGTCGGGGCAACAAGTCCTCTTATATAACTCCCGACTGAGACTATTTTAAGGGAAATTGAAATTTAAGTGGTCTGACTTGTTCACAATCGAGAAAAGGTTAGACCTTATAAGGCTGTAGAGCTTAAAGATCCTGCATCCAAAAGGAGTTGGGTGGTAAATGGCCAAAGGCTTAAGCTTTACTTAGGTGGTGAAGTTGAAAGGCTCACCACCATTGTGCTTTTGAATGACGTTTAAGCTTTTTGCACGTCAAGCTAACAATGTTATACAAGCACTTACTGGGAGGCAACCTAACATTTCTAACCTTCACTCTTTTAAATTTCTTTGGATTGCTTTTGTGTTAAGTGGAATTCTCTTGTGATGCCAATTGTGCTTTGTTTTTCCTTGCATAAACATGTGTTGAAGTTCTTGTTATGCACTATCATGTGGATGAGTCCAAGCTCAATGCATTGATGCATCTACTATGTAGAAGTTTCGAACTCTGAGACCTAGTTGGCGCTTAGTACTCAACTTCTCGCGCTTAGCGAGGTTGTTCCATTATTGAAAGGTTGCTTTTGAGTAGACTAACGCTAAGTGTTAGAAAACCCTCGCTTAGGGGCATCGGGCCAATGCCCTAATGTGAGTCTTTGGAAGTTTGTTACTTAGTGACATAATTGTGGCTCTTAACGCCAAATTCAAATTCAAGAAGGGACCATTGGGCTTTGGGTACTTGTTGTTAAGCGACAAAAAAGTGACGCTTAGCGTCGCGTGACAAGTTTAAAGGGGATTTTTAGAATTTGCCTTTATTTCACATTTTAAGTCCCTTAAACCATTAGGTCCCCAAAGTTGTTCTCTGGCTTTTGCGTTGGCTTCCACTTAGTGTATATTCATGTAGCTTTACTTTTGATTAAGGGGCACCAATGTAGGTATGCCTTGTGATTTCCCTATTCTTCACTATCACTCTTACATTATTGATGCTGTAGATGGGTTTATGGTTTTTGAAAGTGTTGTTCTTATGATGTGGTTTTCTTCCCCTTCCTTCATTTATGCTTACTTGAGATTGCTTGATTAAGTGCTAATTTCATCTTTAAGTTTATATTTCTAATTTTGGGGGAAAGGTTTTTAGGTTTTGCCTAGTGGGGTTCAAGTTTGTTTCCTTGTGCATAATTGTGGAAACAAATTAGGGGCACACCGAATGCTTGTACAAATGCCACATTAGATTTTGGTTTAATTGCTTTTGCCCTATGGTTGTTTATTTTCCAAATACCCTGAAGGTTTAGATTAGTTTAATTTTCATAACAAGTTGTGGTTTTTGTATACCCTTCTTGATAAATTTCAACCCTCAAACAAAGATAGGGCCAAATGGCTTTAGATGGAGAATTATGCAGACTCACTGATCTATTTTTTGCAGTTCATGAACCTGGTGCTAAGTGCCAGTTTAGTTGCTTAGCAACAACCAACCAAAGAGCAATTTTAGGTCTTAGTGCTTAGCGTCAATTTTTGACACTTAGCACCAAGTCTTTTCCTTAGACTTTCTTGTTCCTTTTGTTGTAATTCTCATCATGTGTGCCTTATTTGCTTGTGCATTAATTATGTGAGCCATGTTTGTATTGAAAATCTTGAATATTTGGATTGACTAACTGATTTCCTTCTTTACAGTAACCTCCTCACAATTAGCTTGTGTTTCCTTTTGGTGTTGTTTTCTTTGTTTCAGGCATGGCTCCCCCTAAACAATCATAGCAAGAACAATAGAGTAAGGGGAGGAAGACTACTACTGACCAAGACTCCAAGCCTCCAAGATCTTTTCGGTAGAGCTTTGATTCCCAGACCTTCCTTGCCAAAGAGCATGGGGATTACTATCCTAAAGGGGAGAAGTGTTGTCTACTAATGGAGAGGAAGATTAAGCTGAAGCCAAATGAGTTCCTTGACTTCCAAGATGAATTGTAGAGGAGGAAATGGGAAAAAGTAGGTACTTATCTTGCAGCTGCCAACATCTCAGTGGTGTAGGAATTCTACTGCAATGTGAAGCACTTTGGCACCGACCCACCTACCTTTACTAGTCATGTGCAGAGGCTAGAGATTAAGTATGATGCTTAGACCATCAATACCTTTCTGGGGACTACTCTAACTAGTAGCAACCGATACTACCAGTATTCACATTGGAAAAATTGTGAGAAGAACTACAACAAACCAGGAGGGCAATATGTGAAGACAAAGAAAGGAAGCATTTCCCACATTAAGCGTCAGGATCTTCTGCACTTTTCTCAGATTTGGATGGATATCCTCCATTCTAACATCTCTCCTTTCTCACACACTTTAGACATTCAGGAGGCAAGGTCCCTCATTCTCTATGCCATAATGGATGGGCTAACAATTGACTTAAGCTCATTGCCTCAGAGATTCAGAATTGTGCGAATCATTCAGGATCAGTAGCATTGACCCATCCTTCCTTGATTACTCATTTGTGCCGCAAAGCAGGGGTACATGTTTCGGAGGCCCACTTTAAGAAACTTAAGATTCCTATCAACAAGGCCTATATCATGACCTACTGCTTCAGCAAGAACATCTACAAATCCCAAAAGGAGGTAGCCTCATCCTCTAAAGCACTTTCAGACTCTTCATCCTGAGGCTCCAAGACACATGTAGAGTGATTAGAGGATTTAGAGACTGCCATGATCTAGAGTGAGCAAAGAGATGACACCATGCTAAAAGCCATGACTTGATGATGGATGGCATGAGGTAGATCATGCCTGGACTCCCACTTGACTTTCATTTTCCATCTGCTAAGGAGTTAGCTGTATATGTGGCTTGGCCACAAATCTTGGGGACCAGGATAATGTACAGGGAGGAGGTGGAGATGCAGATGTTGAGGATGATGATGATGATGATGATGAGAAGAAATCTGAAGAAGGAAGCTCTAATGATGATGACAGCGATGATGAGGAGGCATCTAAAGAGGAGGGATGATGTTTGACTCATCTGACTTTATTTTTCTTGTGTCGTAGGACTTTACTTTGTTCAGTTTTAGTTCCTTTTGATTATGACTATAGTGAGTAGGAGTAGTGTTGTTCTATTGTTTTGTTTGTGTCATTCAATAGACTTGCATGCTGTATGGTTGTGGTGTCATATTTGTGTGTGTAGGTTTTATGGACATGATCATTCTTTGTTTGTGTGCATACTTTTGATGTCTATCAGTAAGATGGTTAGGGATTTGAAGCATGTGTTCATTCATCCTTTAAATGAAAATTGGTTTAATATGGACTATTTGCTTGTGGTTGCATTCGAGAGCAATTAGCCTCATTGCTTTGCATTTTTCCTTGCGGTTAATGAGTGCGGCATGATAACGTTAAGAATCATTGAATATGTCGTACTGTAAAGTGTGTGAGATGTGCTTACATTGATATGATATGCTTTAGAGTGCCACCTTTGGAATTTATACAATTGATTTTGCTTGAATCTCTTGTGACAAATGAATGTGCATGTATGTTTAGAAATGATCAAGGCAGTTTTTGTAAATTTATTTTTGAACCACTAGACCGAAAGGCCAACCTAACAAGAAATTTAATTCCTTTGCTTGTCCCTTGGGCCAAATAACAAATTTATTCATGACCCATAAGCCATATTGAAAAACAATTTGTCCCTATACCATAAGGATAGGAGAGTGAAATTTTTGATAATAAGGTCACACAATGATCCTAAGTTTGGGGTGGTTTGTGTTGTAAATCAAGCAAGGATAATTATATGGGTATCTATATCTCAAGCTCTGGTTCGTTTTGCTAAATTATTATGTAAAATAAGTTCCATGTCAAAAAAAAGATATAAATTGTGAAAAAAAGGACTTTCAGTTGATTCTTTATTGTGCATACTGCAGCTTAAGGTACATTGGATTGAGGTTATACACTTATGAATTTGAAAAAAAAAAAAAAAAAGAGGTAGTACATGAGTTGTGTATTAATGGAAGATGGTTTCCTATTATCAAATAGTGTGCTTTTGCTTGCCTAAAAAAACCAATATCCTTTGTAGCCAGCCACATTACAACCCTAACAAAGCCCTTTGTGATCTTTACATGTATGTGTGATTTGATGATTTATTGAGAAATGAAAAGCAAAGTTGATTTGTGTAGTCCAATGTTATGAATTGAGAGATACACTTACCCTAATACACTTGTGTGCTTGAGAGAAATACTACATTGTGAGGAGATAAGTGTTCTTTAGTTCTCAGTGTGTTTTTGCCATGCTTATTAATCTCTTGAGGTTCTCTGCAAAGTGCAATTTTGTTATGACCTTTTGTGTGAGCACTGCAGTATGTGATTGAACAAGATTCGAATCTTTGGTTTGAATCCAATCTTGGAAGTATGTATATGATGGATGAACACAATGTGATCAATTTTAGCCATGTTTAGTTTAGTGTTTATAATTCAAAGTTTATGTTGTTATCTAGCTTAGGTTTGTCTTGCTCAGGGAAAAGAAAAGTTCCAAGTTTGGGGTGGTTTGATAAGTGCTATACATACCTATCTTTTTGGTGCAAATTGTGATACTTATCTTATTTTTATTAACTCAATATTTTGTTCGACCACCTTTATACTCAATTCATATATAATTGAAAATAGGTTGGGCACTTTAGAGTTTTTGAGAATTTTATTAGTTTTTGGATGTTTTTGTGCAAATTAAGGCAAAGAAGGAAATAGTTTTGAAGAACCAATTTCCTGGCATGTGTTCAGACCTTGAGAAGTAAGAAAGGGACCAAGAGGAAGTTTCACTTTGTGGCTTTACGTGTTGCTAGATTGGCGCTTAGCGCTAACCTACCAGAGAGCTCCAATTTTTATCACTTTCCCATGCTAAGCGAAAGAAATTAACGCTTAGCACCAAGCTGCTAGGGAGTGCCCCCTGATGTTGGTCTTGCCATGCTTAGCGTGGAAACACCCACGCTTAGCGCTAGGTTTACTGATGTGACACTTAATAAGGAAAAGACAAAAAGAATTAGATGAGAAGTGACAAAAAGGGGGGAACACAAAAGAGATAAGTATTCTGGGGTTTTGTGAAGGCTAGAAGAGCTTTTCCTGGTTCTCCTCTCCAAGTTCTTCATTCTCTTCATCAAAATTTCCTTCTTTGCATAGCCATGTGTAGCTAAGTTTACCCTTATTAGGGTTTAATGTAATTAAGCTAACCTTCATATAATTATTTTGATATATTTATTCAGTAAAGTTCCATGTTAATGTCTCTCTTCTACTCTTAATGCTTGTTTTGGATTGATCATCCTTAACTTGTTCTTTTTAGCTTGAATCTTGTTGGAAAAAGGTATTTAAAGCTTAGAGCTAAAGAAGACATCTAATACATCTTGCATCTAGGAATAGAGTATGATGCGTTAGACATCTTTAATCCTCTGTTCTTAAGGTAAGTTATTTGGTTAAGCTATGCAAGGAGTTGGTGGTTTAGTCAAGGAACTCAAATTTTAACTTGTAAGGAATTAGTGTTAAAAGGATTTTGTAGGATGATGGTAACTTGGTAACTTAATATTGAATGAATAACTCATATGATACATGATAGGAAGGCTTAATGAAGTTAAACCCTAACTATTTCCATTTATTCGATCTAAATCCATTTATGCATACCAAGTATTTGAGAAAATAAAAAAAAATCTTTGGGCTAAATTGTCCTTTATATATTTGCACCTTTAGATTATCGCATTTTACTTTCTTGCAATCATATTTAATCTTTGATTATGATTGTTTAGGATAGTACATGTTTTGTATTGCCAAAGTGTTGCATGAGTCTATTGGGAGACGATACTCACTCATCACTTTGCTATTTGTTTAATTGGTACACTTGCCAAGGAGATAACAGTAGTTTGCCATTCACAAATTAGCAATTATAAATCGAAAACCCCATACCTACACATCATCACTATTTGCAAATCAAGAAACCCATCATTGTTTGCCATGGCTATCGTTCGTTGTAGCCTTTATTCACCATACTTTGAAAAAAAAAAAGGATGAGCGTCTTTTAGAAAGAAGCAACCCCATTCAATTTGAAGAAAAAAGGGCACATCAAAGAGAAACATGTATAGACGTGTCCAATTTTAGTTAAAAATTAACTGTTGTAGTAATGGAAAAAATATTGAAGTTCATGTTTGTGGTAAAATTTTTATTGTTGTGAAATATTTTGGATGTTTGGAAAGTGTAGAATTGCTCTATAAATTTTACAAAATTGTGCTTCAAATTGCACTCAAGTCACAACTCTTCTGAAGTCTTAATTTCATTATTATTCCTCTCAAATTAATTTTAGTTGTTACTATTGTTGTTTCCAAGTTTTAAATTTTTTTTTGTCAAATGAATTTCCATCAATTTAATTTTCAAGCTTTTTATAATTTTATGCAAAATTGTCAACCCCTATGAGTGAAAATGTTCAAAATCCTCCAATTTTTCCATGTTTCCAACCCTACCAACTCAACCCCCTGCAAGTGAAAATTTTCAATATCCTCCAACCTTTCCCATGTTTCCAACCCAACCCAACCCACCATGCTTCCTCCATGTTTTTCCATGTTTCCAACCCTTTCAACCAACAAACCCCCTACAAATGGTGTCAACTCTAAGACAGTGTAGATGACTATTTAGAATTGGTGAAAGCATCGGAATGGAATGGACCCATATGCATCAAGTGATGAATAAGCCCATATGCATTGCATTGGTAGAGTGTCTCAACAAATTGCCAGATTTAGTGTGGTATAGGATGCATCAACTTAGGATGTCAGCAGTGCAAATGAAAGTGTATTGCTTGCCATTACTAATGGATGGAAAAGAAAATAATAGGACATGCATCAAATCTCCATTTATGTGGGAATTGGTTACATTGCATGCGTGTGATTGATACATGACACACACACACACACACACACACACACACACACACACACACACATATATATATAGGGCGTTTCAAATGAAAAACCTTCTTAAAATGAGAAATGATAACTATTAATAGTAACCATTGGATTACAATTAAAAATAATGAACGACTGAGATTAAAACTCAATTAAACACATCTTATGAGATTACTATTGTTGCTACTTTCGTCGTTGTCGCCATCACTGCCACCATCACCATTGCCATCGCCACTGCCACCACCATCACTGATGTTGTCACTACCCCCACCATCACCGCTGCGGCTGCTACAACTGTCATCGTCACGACCACCACCGTCGCCACCACCACCACTGCCACCATCGTCGACAACAACGACGGTGGTAGCGACGATGGTGGCAATGGTGATGGTGATGGAGGCAGTGGCAATGGTGGTCTCATAAAAAATGATTAATTAAGTTTTAATCTCAGCCACAAATTTGTTTTAGTTATGATCCAAGGTTTATCATTGAAAGTTCTCATTTTCTTATTGTAAAAGTTTCTCAGTTGAGACATTCCCCCCCCCCCCCCCTCTCTCTTTATGTATATATATATATATATATATATATATATATATATATATATAATGTGTTGTAAATATATTGCCTATTTGATATCACGATGTCTATTGTATGATTGTCTAAAATACCATATAATATGATGTTGCTAATGATTATTATTAGTTAGTTGGAATATGGTTATATGTCATATAAAATGTGTTTAGGGTGGGTCTCTCGATCTATTTTGATTGCTTGGCATTCTGAATGTCTAGTTATCACCCATGTTTAATTGCCATTTTCACCATCTATAGATGTCAAAACAAAAATATGTAATGGAGCATTGTTTGAATATTTTCGCAAAGGAATTCATCACTTAAGAATGCATGGTATCGATAAAGAAGAAAGTTGCTTGGAGACATTGCACAAGTCAAGAAACTTACGGGCCTTAATTTGGATAACGTTAGAGAAGAATGGTAGAAGACTCGTTCTTTTAGAACAAGAATTTTAGAGTTTAAACATAATTTGTAACATCCCAGGCGCTGACGAGGGCGGGGAGTGATCGCCGGTGCAAAAGAGATGAGGCACGGACAATGAGCGGCTCCTGGCAGGCTTCCAGCGGGAGGGGTACATGAATGAATCGAATACACACCCGAACGAGAGGGATCCAGAGGCTGTGCGGGTATGGGACTGTACAGTTGAGGATAGCTTAAAGGAATTAATAAGTGCTACCTATACCAACAAGATGCATCTACTTTTCGGTAGCCCATCACTTAAGAACTCCATAGTTAAGCGTGCTTAACTTAGAGCAATTTAGGGATGGGTGACCTACTGGGAAGTTTCTCGGGAAGCGTGTGAGTGAGGACAAAGCACGCTGAAAAGTCTTGTGTTGGTTTGTGGGGACAGTCACAGATCCTGCAAGCGGCCGGGCGTTACATAATTCACCTATTTTTGAAACAAACAGGTGTGATGTCTAAATTAGTATCTCCCCGATGTTAGAACAATGATGTTCTTGTTTGAATATATACATGATTATTTAGTTTAACCATGTTGTAGTGTCATTATAATGTAATGTAAGCTCTTCTCAGTCAGAGTAAGTAACTGTAGTATTTGTATAAAAGCAGAGATTTGATTGTATTTCATTTTTAGTTGTATTTACAAAAGTCGAGTTGTATCTTTTTAATTGTTTATCAATAAACTAGTTTATTTAATGGAAAAGGAAAAATGTGTTCTATAAAGTTGTCTTAATTTATAACAAAATTACTTCAGAATTTTGTTATCGAGCTAATAGAGCTCAAGATTTGAGTTACAAAATGATTCATAGATTAAGGTGTTACACGAGATGTGTTGGAAAACCCTTGATCAAAGGTTGTGATTTCTTGAAGATGAAAATCCTTAAGCATTTAATAAGCATAAGAAGCTAAACACATGTATCTCGAGGAGTCACCATCTTTCAATCAATGTGTTAGGGAATGTGTCTTTAAGTAGTAGGTACTTTTAGAAGACAAACAAAAGGATTTCATTGACTAGACAATTCAACTAAAGGTATGCCCTTTTCTCGTCAATCTAGATAATTCGACTGGAATTCTTACTTGGCAAAGGAATATATGTTTATAAGCTTTTACACTTAACAGAAGTCAAAGCTTGGGGGGCTTATGTATTGGTCGAGGATACAACCTAGATTAGTTAGTTTAGCATATTAATATAGCTCGGCTATCCCAGCTATCACATCGATGAAGAACAATCAACACTTGGAAATATCAAATCATGTGATGGCCGAGGTTATACTCAGTTAGGTCTAGTATGTATCTCGGCCAAGCAAGGTGCTCAACGAGAATAAGCCAACGACTAAAAGAAAACTAACTTATCTACTAGACCTAAACTTATGGAGAACAAGCAGATACAAATAATGGCTACAACTATCTATATCTCCTAAAGATTAGGAACATGATTACACAATCAGGAGGAATAAGTTAAGTAATAAGTTAAGGGTGGGGCGTCAATGTGAAGGGGAAGCCAAAGTTGTAGGTGTTCATCAACATGTTGTTCACGTTAGGGGTGCCACGAGTTTACACGGAGAAATAAGGTAGTATCATATGTTTAATAACAATGATCAAGAATAAACTTTAACCACCTAGGTGCAACTAGAAAAATATAAGAAACTTAATGATAGACATAGAATTGCTTAAAGACATCAACAAAATAATTTAGGATCATCAAGAAGTTATTTAGAGTAGAGATATAACAACATCAATTAACTCAAAATTTATAGGAAAGATAATTTAAAAACAATACTCAATTTTTAGGATCAATGGGATTGGATAATAATCTTGTAGATGCCATTTCAATATTTTTAGACTCCTTGGAAAATAGTACTCATCCTCTAAATTGGCCACTTTGACTCTAAATGAGTTTCAAAGTGTTTAGCCCTTTCACTAATAATTAGTGATATTAAATCACTAATTATTACGTAACCCGCCTACACACACACACACACACACAGCACAACAAGCAAAATAGCACTCGGACAAATACACATATCTCATGCAACACATATTTTAGCATACGAAAAACAGGATGTTACATTTCACCTTTTTCTAATGTTCGTATAGTTAAGGTGTGTTTGTTTTAATTGGTTTACGCTTTCTAAAGTATATTGAATGTAAATCCTTATCTCACGTTAAATTTACGTTCAATGTAGTTCAACGAAAATGCAAACATGCTCTTAATGGTTGTAATAATTAACATATGACTTTAACTACTAAAAAGGTCCCTTTTATGGTAGTTAATGAAAGTGTGGCTTAAAATTAGGATGAAGAAAAGGTTAAAAGAATCAATGTCTTCATATCACTGTAGTAACAGTGTAATAGAAGAAATTGAAGTGGAAGAAGTTTCAGGCATGCCCTCTTCAATTCCACAATATGTTTCTTTTCCAACATCTACTCTTCAAGTGGATATATACAAAACTTAACATAACCACACTTGAACCTGAAAGCTTTGAAAAACATCAAAGCTGGAGTGTTGGTTAACTAAGATAAAAATGGTTGAAAGAAACAACACGAGGGTTAGTAGATTGTCCTAAGATAAAGACATTATCAAAGTTAAATGAGTCTTCAAAACAAATCTTAACCTAATGGTGCCATACAAAAGAACAAGGTTAAGCTACTAGCAGAACTTAATAAAAAGTTCCTTTTGTATATTTTTTTTTTGGTTACTTTAAATAATAATTGTATGTGAAGATAAGTTTTGTGGTAAAAATCTAAACATGTTAAAGAAAAAAAAATCACATGTATTACTCATTTGAATTATTTAAAGAAAGGACAAACACTATTTAATTATCAAAATATTAAATACTTATACCTTTCATTAAATAATGTACAGTTTTCTTTCTTAAACAAAAGCCAAATTAATAATATCTAAAACATTCAATAACTACATAGATGCCCTTTTTTTTTATTGAAATCACCATGTTATTGATGCAGAATATCCATCAACTTTGTTAATGACTAATCTCTGTTAGAAAACCCAACTGACCACTTTTAGTAAAATTTCTCCTCTTAACTATATTTTTTCTATCCATAAGATTCGAACATGAAACCTTACTTAAGAAATCCGAGTCTAATTTTATTTAGACCAACAAGATGTTGCTATCGTTTAATATACTAAGTTAATATTATATTTTTTGATGTAAAAAAAAATGAAAAACACATGTATAAAAGAAAAAAATATAAAAAAAAGTAAAGCTATCTGTTAAATTTACACAGGCATAAACTAGTTAACGATGTCAATTTACACTCGAAATTTAAAATGTCAATCATCATTTCTCAATGTTAAAAATTAATCATGATGAATATTCTTGCCATACATGAAACACGACAGTTGGAACTTGGAGTTTCTTTTACTATTTTTCTTACCTTTTTTTTTTATCCCTTTTCTTTTTTAATGGACTTTACATCTTTTAATTAGCTGCCATCAATTAACAAGAAGCATCTCTGGACACCATGATCTAAAAACTAATGCATACAGTTACTACCATTGTCACTAGACAACACCGATGGCCTTAAGATGCTTCATCCCTTGAGCAAAATTTACTAATATTGGCGCAACTACTGAATGGGTGTTCGCTTCTTTATACTCAGGAATGGTGTGAACATCAATAGAATTCCAAGTCCTTCAACCACGTTCAGGAGAAAAAAGACCATATTTGTTCCTGCAATTATGTGTAACAGTGAGCTTTGGGTAACACAACTTCAGATAAACGAAGGCGTGTTCATATTTTCTTAACTATATCGATATCATAGTCTAGCTAAAATAATAGTGTACTAACACAGCAACCTTAGTCACAGAGCAAAAACATGCTGATTTGGTTAGAGCAAGAGTTCATAAGTCATTTTAAAGTTGCACCCTTTCTTTCAACTGCTTTTGCTTGTGCTGTAAAAATCATATGAATTGTTGTGTTCTTTCCTATTAATTATCATGCCATAAGTGAACAGAACATGTAACTGTTTGATATATAGAACCATATACAACATTATATCAAATAGAAATTAGCTCGGAAAAATTAGTTGAGCATCATATACCTGGGAGGAAAGTTGCATCAATTCGCTTTTGTGACCAAGTTAATCTGCATCAACCCACAACAAAATAAGAAGTCTGATTCTGAATATATTAATATTTGTCAATATATCATTGTAGTTAGAAAACGATGCTATAACTATCTGCCAAACTCTTGACAAAGCATTTTACTAATGAAGCATTCGTCCCATTTCATGTCATTGGATCAAAAAGTGGAGAATGTGATATATATTGACTCTTACCATAACTAACAGGGCTCAAAGTATACAATGACAAGAAATAAGTCAGCCATATCTTTCAATCTAGCTCAAAGATAATTAGGTTTGAACGTACCACAGACCTATTATTGTCGATCAATTTCCAAGTACTTTCACTATGTCCCCATAAAAAAACAACCATCTAAACAATATGTCTTATGAAAACCTCATGTTTTGAAAACTCCTTAGTAAAATAAGTTATAGCATATTTCCATTTCATCTAGCTAGACTCTATGGTTTGCAACTTTTAGCCCACAGGAAATTGAGAGTGTAGAGGCAGATGGGATGCAAATGTTGTCTCTAAAAGGAAGTATGAAATTTCAAATACATGAATTATGAATAATCTATACAATAGATGATATCATAGTTCTAAATTGCGATCCGCAATTGCAATTGCGGCTGCAATGTAAAGGTTTTTGGACTTATCGCAACCGCATCGTGACCGCAATTATGGCCGGATCAGCCGCATTTTTCACAATTTCCCACAATGTCAAGGATTGCAATGAAACCACAACCGCAATTTAGAACCATGGATGATATATACAACTTCTACATTAATTTGCAAGTTCTCTTTTAAAAATATCAATTCCCTAGAGAGATACACATTCACACTTTTGAACAATGAAAGAAAAGTAAAACAAAAGCTAGAGAAATGAAATGTGCACTCACATTGCACCGCCTGTAGCTGGGCCAATTGCTTTGAATATAGACATTAAAGTCATAGAAATTCCATTAGCTGCCCCCCTTTGATGTTGTTCCTGTTTTTTCGAATCAACATGTCATCCATGCCAAAATTCCATCAAAATTTATCTCAACTGCTGGAAGGAAATAAAATGTAGAACGTAGTAAAAAATTTTACCACTGCTCTATTCTGTAGAATGAATAAACCAGTTATAATCGTCACCTAAGTCCCACAAAATGAATACAGTCAGTCAAGCTTGTGATGCAAATAACCAGTTAGATACTAGTCAAGGTTAATAAGCACCTTTAGCATAAGCTAGAACATTAGCATTTTTATGTTACAAATACATGATCAACAACAATTTCGATAATTGCTAATTATTAACCAATGACTAGGCTATTAACTTACTCCTAATTAGGTATTTGGTAATTACACCAATAACTTATACTAATTAAGGTATATATAAGGCACAAGTTAGCCCATTTATAGAAAATTTTCCCAAATACTTTCGATCAATTAAATTGAACACTGGAGGTTTAGTGAAGCCAATCCACTTCATTTTGGACCTTCCATGATTCTTATGACTGGCTAAATAAACAAAGAGATGTGCTTACAGAAAATATACTCTTCACAACGGAAACAATGTTTATCACCAGGTACAATGTGATGCCTGATAACGTTGCTATGAAGGGGTAACTTTGCAAGAGAGGAATGGATAACACCTACATAAAGTCCCAAAACACTCAAGATAAGTTTAGAACAACAAACAGTGAAGTACTAAGTTGCACCAGATGCTACAAAAAGGTGAAAGATATTACCCCGGTGACCCGAGCAAATTTTACAGGTCCAAAAGCTTTTTCCAATGATGGATATACAGAAAGTTGGTAGATTATAAGACCCAAACCTGTTCATTAACTAGTTGAGGAGAAGTTAGTAATTAAGACGAATATGTCTTTCAAAAAAATGCACCAAAAATATGTATGTCATTGTCACTATATATGTTTACCCAAAGGGTTGAATTTAATATAGCTTAAGTATTTTCATATATTATTAATATTGTTTCTTGCTGACTAAAATTATCAATTATGCAATACACGTGCCTATTGTTCTTGTTTATTCTAGGGAAAATGAGAAAAGAACGCTGTTATATATGAATTAAGAAAGTATGACATCTTAGAGGTTGTTTTAAGATACATAGAGTTTTTTTTTTTTTTAAAAAAGAAGTCAGAATAAACCATTTAACACTCCTATATAAACTCTAGATTTAACAAAATTTAAAGTTAATTACAATTTCAACCGTTAATTTTCTAATTAAATAGTTATTATTACACTTTATTCACTAAATTGCAGTCCCCCTCACTTTAGAGTAACCAAATCCGTAAATCATATAGTGGCATTATAGAACACGATGTTGGATCCATGAACTCATCCTCGAAACAAAATATTTAGTATCCTCGATTAATGAACTTATCTAGATCTATTTGAAAAACATTTTCCTTACTTTTGTTAGTCCAAATAAATGAAATTAATTCACTCAACAAGACTAGCTAAGAAAAAATACCTTGAAGGAAGTTACCATATTCCATCATGTGCATTCATAAAAGTATGTGTGCTGAAGGATTGTGTTTAAAAGACTAGCTTATTTGATTTGAATAATCTTCCTAGAGCATTCTTATTTGATTTGAATCCTTCTATCTTCAATTATTTTAGGTGAGAGGGCACTTGGCTAATTAAGTGGGACACATAATCTTCCTAGAGAATTCTTATTTGATTTGAATCCTTCTATCTTCAATTATTTTAGGTGAGGTATCCCAAGAAATTGTAACCTTATTGGATTAATTCTATATAATTCATATTTATTGTCTTGTCATCATACATTCCTTCACTTAGCTTTTGTGGCGTCTTGAATTTGAGAAAAACCTTTGTGAATCATTAGCAAAAAATTTTACAAAACTCAATTCACTCCCCTCTTAATTTTTGAACCCACTTACTAACAAGATATTTAGGTATCAAAGACGTACCTGATATTGCAAGAACATCACCAACATTATCAGTTGTAAAGCTCATACCTCCCAACCTTCGTGGACTAACAGCCCATAATGAGAAAACCTAAAAAGAAGTAGAATGGTGCTAAATTTATATCATACTAGATGAATATCAGTTTTACCACTTGTTATCTAGAATAAAATAAATAAAATGGACAAACGGATAAAAGCAGAGAAAAGTCAAAACATCGTATATTAAATAAGGTGCATTAACCAACTTTAAACATCATTAAGTAGGAAAGATACCTCTTGATACGCAATCTCATGAAGTGAGATAATGCAGTAAACTATGATAGAAGACATTAAGGGCCAGTTTAGGAGGAGGTTTTCATCTTTCTGCATTATCTTGTCTTTGTTATCAGCACTGCTTGTAGTTTCTGTAGCTCCAGTGTTGTCAGTTGACTCATCGCTGCAAGGGTGGTTATGCAGTGTTTCCTACAGCAATGAAGCTATTTTAAAGCAATTCTATTGATGGAAATGACAATAAGGAAAAGTGGGTGGGGGGCTAAGTTGAAAACTTTGTACAAAAATGGTGCAATTTTCTAAAATGCCATCCATCATAACAACATAAAGAAAAGTGACAATACAAAGAGGATAGAGATATCAGCGATTAAAGAACATATATGTTAGACATTAGATACTATTAGACCTCCCATTACCAAAGAGTAAGCTATGAAGAAAAGGAAGGACTGCAGAGACTAAAGGGATTTTCTTCTTTAATTCTATCTATGTGCTAGTATCTAAACCAAAGAGGAGTGTGAGAGGACCTTATGTTATATTGATCTCTATTTGTTATTGATATCTCTTAGAATTTGGACTTAGGGCCCAAATCAACCCCACAAAACTGACTTGTAAAGTAAGAACTTTCCAAACCTTAAAAGAACTACATTGGTCATATCTCTAATCGATATAAATTTCAACACACCCTCTCACATCCGAAACTGGACATTTGGAGCATGGACAAATGTGGGTGGCCCAATAACAACATCCCTTCATGCCTAGGAATAGACATCTATACAAATACAGGTGGCTCAATAAAGGATGAAGGATAGGCCCTGATATTATGTTAGAATTTGGGCTTAAGACATAACTCAACCCCACAAAACCGACTTATAAAGTGAGAACTTCCTTAAACTTTATAAAGACTATATTAGCCATACCTCTGATGGATGTGAGATGTTAGCAATACCTTGTCAAAATCAATAACAGACATAATGGATTTTCAGTAGCAAATCAATAATATAAAACCTATTTTTTTAGTATCATTCTAAATACATACCGGCAACCAGAAGCAAGCAATTCCTACCACAAATGCAAAAGCTGATATTATAAAGCTGGGCAAGAAGTAAGGAAACCTGCAAAGAAATTTATGTTTTGCAATGACAATCAACACATTCAGAAAATGGAAAAGAAATCTAAAGAAAAAGGAAGAAAGAAAAAATTGAACCTTTAAATTTTATAAAACTAAAAATCAAGAATAATAAAGACTCACTTATCCCAAAAAGAATCCTTTGGAAATAGATGAGGGTATTTTTCTACTGGCTGTAATATGAATTTCCCAAAGTATTAGAGAAACAAGTAAAAGAGGGTAAAAAAAATATGTAACTAATACTTGTTCAAAAATACAACATTGATTTCTAACATTTATCATTTCCAACCATGGCCATAGGTATGAGTATGGTTACTCAATTCATAAAGTTACACTTCATTACATTTTACATTATTACTGTAAGACTTTCTTTGAAGTTATGGGATGGTGAATTTGGTACATGTTTACATGAAATGGAGACTTATGTCTTTCCTAATCTGATGTCCATGTGCAAGAGTAAAGACTTCTCAAGATGCATTTTTATTTTAGAAGGAAAAGAATACAGAAGTACCTGAGCCAAATAACCTCCCAATGCTGGCCCAATGATTAAACCTATGCCCCAAGCTGCACTAAACTGAAATCAGATAAAAAATTATGAATTGTTATAATGGACGCTTGCTGCACTTTTCTTTTAGAGTTAAAAATGATTTTAGTCCCTCCCAATAAGACAATTTTTGTTTTTAGTTACTCAAAAATAAATTATCTCTTTTTTGCTTCTTATTTATGGAAATGTGTCATAGGTGGTCCTTATCTTTCACAAAAAATTGTCTCCTTTTGTTCCCTCATTTATGGAAATTGGGTCATATATGACATATTTCTATAAATGAGGGATGAAAAGAGGATGAATTTTTTTTTAGGGACTAAAAGTAAGTATCATTCTATTTGCAGAAACTAAAAACATATTTAATGTAAAGAAAATTAGGAAAAACAGAGGCCTTCCTATACCAAGGCTATGGGCATTAAATGCTGGTAGCAAACCTTTGCCTCACAAGTCAAATATCTTGTGATATCCCAGTGGAGACCTATGCTTCTAAGAAATGATAGTAGACAAAGATTAGAGAGGCTTACAGTTGAGAGTCCTAGAGCTTGCTTTTCTTCTCGAAAAATTTCAGAAGAATAAGCCTGTTGACATAGGAGATTGTGACATACATATATATTACAAGTTAATCAATTGGTATAATATATCCAAATATACAAATTCGAATTTCTAATTCTGCCCTGATATTGGTCGATGAAAAACTAGGTATGATCTTGATTGGTACCTTCATTGGTCCAAGCAAACCGTTTAAACTTCCAAGAAGAAATCGCATTATAACAGCCATCCAAAAACTTGTGCTGAGGCCAAACAGTGTGTTGAAAATGATACTGAAATCAAATAATCATCATCACAATTTTTATGGGAAAAGGTACAGTATAGCTTGAAAGAAATGCATCCACCTCATTGACTTAAATACTCACACGGAGACAATTCCTACGATCACAACGGGTTTTCTACCATAGCGATCAGCTGTTATTCCCCACAGTATAGATGTCAAACATCTACCAAGCATGAATGCAGATCCTACAGCATTTTTGTAGTTATATGATGATCACAAATATAGAACTTATGATGAAAGGAGGCATCAAACTCTGAGAATGGAAATACTAGAAGTACTCTTACTTACCCACATAACCAGCATAGGCACTTATATCTTCCACCCTTTCTGCAATGTTGAAATCACTTACCTGAAAAGGAATATATTTGTACTTATTAAATGTTAGTTTAATTACATTTTTGATTCCTATAATTGTGCAAATTTTTCTTTTGGTTCCTATAGTTAGAAATATTCTGTTTTAGTCTATGTATATGCACTTTCGATGTCGGTTTAGTCCTTGCCATTTTAAATCGCCACAAATTAAATAAAAAAAGGCCAGAAAATGTCAATTTATGACGGTTTTATACCGTCAATTTTCATTTTGTGACGGTTTTATTTTACGGAGTTAAGACATAATTGATTGCAGGGACCAAACCGATATCGAAAGTGCATGTATAGGGACTAAAATAGATTATTTCTAACTATAGAGACCAAAATGGAAAATCTACGTAACTATAGAGATTAAAAAGGTAATTTAACTTTAAATGTTTATATTAAACATTGCATTATTCAGGACATACATTATGTGCAGAGGTAATTATGGTCAATGCAATCATTAATTAAATAGAGTTTGCATTTTTGAGCATTTCATGATATGTCAGAAAGGAAGTGGGGAAAGCAAGAAAACAATTGGAAACTGACATTGACACATCCAAAAATTTTGCAAGCATCTGTTAAAATGTAAACTATATTGTGGCAGGGCTAAGAAATTGTTATATTTTGGAGAAACAGTTATTTTCTGACTAGTCCCTTTGAAGATTAGCTGTTATTTGGAGAGAATTTAAGTCAATTCATGGTACCAGTAAACAATTAAACTTGCAGGCCTAAATTGAAATTTGAAGAGGTCTCACTTTAACAAGAAAATTCATCCATATTTACCTAGACAGACTTTTATACCCATTAATTGTTTTCTAGAGTGAAAACCCCAACCCATCAAAATGGCTCAAATGCATCCCTCTCATTTGTAAGTATTATGGTCAGGGATGTTCCAAACAGTACACAAACAGTTTGAGTTAATAGAAGCGTGAACACCTACCAAAACAGGACATTCTGCATTTCTACTTACACAAGTTTTTTGTTCTTTCAAAAATGGAACAAAACATTTAATACAGTAGTTTATCCAAGTACAATAGACCAGATGAATGGAACCATTTGTTTTAGAAATAATTGTATACAGAGTGTTGTTTAAACAATGAATTCATTCCTAGAAGCGATCAAAACAATTCAGAAAAAAAAAAAAAAATTCAAACTGAAGAAAATAGCTAAGCAAACCAACGGTATATTAGTTTCTGTTCCATCCATAAGTAATTGGCAGTCACTTTCAAAATTTTATGTGCAGGCAAAAAAGAGTATGGACTTCTTACATGCATTTTTAATTTTAAATAGAGTTAAACCAAAGGGTATTCTATACAATGTACTGCTATTTTTAATTTAGATAAATTTTAAAATGTAAATTAAAAGAAAAATATTTGAAATTAGTAAGAGATATATATAATTGATTCAAATAAATAAGCAACAAAAAAGAAGATTTAGTAATAGCTCAAATATAAGAAGAAAGGAACAAATTTAAAAAAAAAATATTTTAAGAGTTTTAAAACAAAAAAAAAGTTATTTTTTCGTGAAAGTTGAGATTATGAAAGAAAACGTAAAGAAAAATTTAAATATAAGTAATAGTATGAAATTTTAAAATAATATAAAAATATAAAATAAAAGTGAAGTCAAATGAAAGAAAATAATAAAAGACGTCTTCAATCTTAAGAATAACACTTCTATTTTATCATATAAGAATAAGTATCTATTAAAAAGTAAATTCTACGGGAGACCAATAAATAGGTAGTTTTACTGGTAGATCATTTGTATAAACCATTAGATATATGAATCAAAAAATTAACTGTTGAAATCATTAACCAAATTAATAAATCTTAATTATTAATTTTTTTATTTATATATCTAACAGTTCATACACGTGGTCAGCCAATGGACCACTGGTTCACCTTAGAATTTATTCTATTAAAAAAATAACGCTGCCAAAAGTAAAAGATGCTTCTTGTTCTTATGAAAAAAAAAAAAAAAAAGCTTCTTGTTCAATGTTGCATGTACCAATGAACCACAATAGTTAAACTCACCATGAAATATAGGTATGGAAAGAGAGATGATATAGGCAGCGCTGTACAACACAAGACAAAGACACGTCAGAAAAGGATTGATAAACAAGCAGTTTCAACCTACTTAGATTCTGAGAACTGTATTAACATGAGAAAAGAAAATCGGTTAACACAGTAAATTAGAATCAAACTCTTAAGTTTTTTTTTTTTTTAATCAAGTTGAAATTTTAAAAACTAAAAGCTCGGTTGCCTTTTTTTTTTATTAAGGAAGAATGAGTATTTCTTGTTTAGTCTCTGACTTTTAAAATAATAATTTTTGTCCTAATATCTAAGTTTTTGTCTCTTATATTGCTAACTTTAGGAACTAAAGTTTAAATATTTTAAAAATATATATGGACAAAAAACTTATAATTTTAAAAGTCGAGACCCATTTTCTCAATCCAGAACCATCATTAAACAAGAAGAATAAGTGTGTTTAGAATGCACTTTCAGAGGCAAGAAACATTTGTTTGTGTTTTTTAAAGTACAAAACGGAAAAGTAACTACATACATGGATTAAAAAAAGTGTGGGTTACGTTCAACCAAACTGTAACCCAAACACACCCTAAAAAGTGTGGAGAAACTTAGCTCGTTGCTAAAATGCTATCATCATTGGCAAAATTGGCACTCAAAATTAAAAAACAAACTATAGGAACAATCATGAGTATGTCCAAAAGTGAAAATACAGTGCAATAATTACCGTTGCATAACACGACCATCCATATGTTGAAGAGATTTCGGACGGAAACGTCCGTTTTGAGCTCTTTGGCTTGATCAACTTTACAACCAGGGCAATTCTCATAATAATGTTTCTTCAACAATGGTTGTCCAATGTTCTCCTCATCCATATTTGTAAGAATAGAACTCAGTTTCTTGTTGTCACACTACAATGGTTGTGCTCACCCTCCTCCCCAAATCCTTTTATATATGCAACATCCAACAAAAAAATAAAAAAACGCAAAAGGGCTAATTAGAAACACGTATCAAAGACAATAAATATTTTTGGCAGTCGTTTAATCAATACTAGTCTACTAGAAGTGAAAAGTGGAAGGTTGAACACATGAACATACAGGTTCTTCCGGAGAAACTAATTTCGGCTCTCAGCGGAGTGAGAAAGAAAGTCTAAATTAATGATGAATACTTTGAAACAAAAGCGCGTACACAAATAGAAAACTGACAATACCAATAACACCTGACATCATTGCACACGTCAAACAATGAAATGGCTAACGAGAAAGATAACAGTAGGATACGGCACAAAGTTTTATAAAAAAAATAATGTATTTGTAACACATTTTTTAATTATTTTACACTATCATTTAATCACAAACTATTATATATGGTAAGTTTCTTGATTTTTATAATAATCATCTTAAAAGTCATAACAACGGTGATTTGTGATTGGTTGACAAAGTAAAATTTTTTACACTGATAATACATAGCCAATAAACTCTTTTAATATATTCTTTTAAAAATTGTTAGCTAAAATTTATTAAAAAATATAAAAATTTGTGGAATTCACTTCTTATTTAATGGATTTCACTCATAATTTTATAATTTTCTATAAAAATTTGTTTCAATTTCAAGTTTGTTGCATTATTAGGCTTATTGTATTTGTGGTATTGTCCGGTTTAGCATTTGTATAGGCCTCATAGTTTTTATTCTTAAAAGGCATCTCGGTGAGTTAAGGAGTAAAAGTGTTTATCAACTATTCTTAGTCTCGATTCTTAAGTAATGTGAGGCTTTTTTTTGTGTACCGAAACAAAATTAAACAAATAATAGAGAATGTGTTAGAAAAAATTGTGTTAAGGAATATGTTATTGACACCCTTCAAAGCTCTATTTGGTGGGGTAGAAGGTAGGAATGTTCATGATTTGTCCCGTCTCACTAACCTAGCCCCACCCAAAGGGACTTTTGATGGGTTCAAGTTTAAGAAACTAGACTTGATGCATTTTTAGAATAGGTTCAGGTTTTTACTTCAGATCAACCTAACCCAGTCCAATATCATATATTTTTAAAATATATATATAATTCTTTAAATAATTATGTATTAATAATACAACTTCTTGACTTAATAAATAATGTGTTGTCTTGCATGATATTATATTTATATTGACATTGTTTTTCTTAAAATATATATTATAAAATATATCTTAATTGTTGTTGTATACTTCTTTAATTCTATAATTGAACTATATATAATAATATATTATGTCAATAAGTCGAGGTGACCCAATCTTGTTCCATATGTTATTGAGTCTCAATTGGGTTAGGTTTGAGTAGGGATGGCAATAGGTAGGGTATTATAGTATCCATCTTTATATGTGCGTTTGAAAAAAATACTCATACCCTCTCTCATATCCATGCGGGTATCAACTTTAATTTTCATTCTTGTATCTGTTGGGTACCTATATATTTATATTCACACCGACTACCTATATTTTACTTATGTGTAAAGTCAATAAATCAATAAAAATATTAATTAACAATTTGCTACAACTCAATTAAAAATTCACTCTTAAATCATCTAAACATAACATTAAAGCATCTACATATAACCTTAAATTATTTAAACATAAGTCATATGGGTAGCGGCACAGCAGGTGGGTGGACAATGTGAAGAACGTGAAAGGTGTAAGAAAAGAATTCATGAAGGGAAAAGGGAATTTAGGCTTCAAGTCTTATGTTTTACTAATTAAATTCATATATATATATATATATATATATACATATAACCTTAAATTATTTAAACATAAGTCATATGGGTAGCGGCACAGCAGGTGGGTGGACAATGTGAAGAACGTGAAAGGTGTAAGAAAAGAATTCATGAAGGGAAAAGGGAATTTAGGCTTCAAGTCTTATGTTTTACTAATTAAATTCATATATATATATATATATATATATATATATATATATATATATATATATGTATATAAGATAGGAATCAAGTTACTCTATGAATAACTCTTGACAGAGTTACTCTACTCAATAACTCTTAGTATATATTAAATTTCAACTATTTAATAGTTGAATTAAAAGTTCTTATTGAATATATCAAGTCTACAAATTTTTGTAAAGTTTAAAAATTATTTGATACTATATTAAATAAATTTAAATTAACATATAATATACTTTTCTAAAATATAAGTAAATATTGACTATAAGATTATCTTACTACAAATGTCCGATTTTTTTAAAATTTGGTGTGCATGATCATTGAGATAATATCAAAATATTCAACGGTTGAATCATTGAAATTTAATATATATCATGAATTATTGAGGGGAGTAACTCTAACCAAAATTAGCCTTTGAGTAACTTAATCCTGATTCATGTATGTGTGGGAGGGTGGGTGTGTTTATATATAGATATAAATAGATAGATAGTGCAGGTATAGAATGGGATGTGTACTATAGTACCTATACATTCACTTATCCCCATTAAATTCTGCAGGTAATTCCTCACCCCTAGACCTATCCCCATTGAGTTGGTATTTCTCTTACTCATTGCGAATATTTTTTGCGGATACTCATAGAGTCTAGGTAGAATTGTCATCCCTAGGTTTGAGTTAATAAAATTGACTTATCAAAATTTAAGGTCTAGGTACTTAGCTTTTTTTATCTTATTAAGAATTGATGCCTAATAAGAATTTTTTTTGTTGGAGCTAATACTTACTAAGCATGGGTTTAAGCATCATGTGCTTATTTATGCACTATAGGGCCCAATATCACAATAATATTAAAAAATAACTAATGAAATTAATGTTAATAAGTAAAATATAAGGACGTAGGCTTATTTGTGAGACTTATTTAGTAAATTTTTTAAAATTATTGAACTGAAGAAGAGTTGGTTAAGTTGTAAAAAATAAAAATGAGTGATTTGTAATAGTGAAACTAACTTAAAATGTATAAAAAGTTAAAAAATAAATATTTGGGGTTAGAGATGTTTTAATATTCAAGTAAAGTATTAACTAGCTTGTAATTTTCAATATATATTAGAGTAAAATTTATTTTAAATGCCATAAATATAGTTAAATTTAATTTATCCCTCTAAAATATTTTATTGATTTAAATCTTCACAGATTTTAAAATTCTTGAAAATAGTTTCTATAATTACTTACTTTAAACTTGTTTGAGTATAAACAGAGAGGAAATAAATAGAAAGAGAAGATACGATCAAAATATCAAAATTTCAGTATTTGTTTGAGAAAAAAAAAAAAAAGAAGTTTTTTAGTGAGAGTTGGGGAAGAAGAGCTTCTAGTTTTCATTTTTTATGTTTTAGTTTGTTAAAAAAAATTATAAAATAAAAAATGGAAAAAATAAAAAAATTATGTTAAAAATAATAGAGTAAAACTTTAATTTTTGGATTAAATTTAACTTTTTTAATTAGTATAAAATTATTTTCATATAATTTATTTTTTTATTTTGTCTTCCATTTATTCAAACAAAAGGAGAGAAATTTCTCTATTTTTTTTATTTTTATTCATCTAAATAACACACATTTTTTGTTATATTTTTACTCTTCTTATTTCTTCCCTCTTTATTTTACTTTTAATCCAAACATAGCACAAAGGCAATGCAGCATGGTTTTAGGCATGTTATGTCAATATCTATTTTAAAGAGACATGCAACCTCACATTTTTAGATGTGTGTTATATAATACTGATAAAAATCATTTTTGAAATTTTCAAAATTTATGAGCACCCAAATTAATAAAATTTTTCAATAATAAAATCAATTTTAGATATATTTATAAGAATATATATATATTTTATCCATTTTATATTATAAAATTTTAGCAATTTTTTTAATTTTTTAATCTTTTATTATTAAATTAACTAAAATGTTTTGTACTTATAAAAATTCTTAACAATTATGGATTTATTAAAAAGTAAAAAATATGTGTTGAACATTATACTCTCCAAACAAAATAGAACTAAAGTGATATTGTTTAAAAAACTTAATTTTGTTTTTCTTATTCAATAAAATAAAATAATAAGTTATTACTAAATCGCATTTGTGTGGATCTCCTCTAGAGTTTTAAAAAAGTTGCATGACAAAATAGTTATTTATAGACGTGACAAAGTGAATTTTAGCTTATCATCAATTTAGCTCACAAGCTAAATGGATTATAAAAAGAGAGAAAAAGGTCATACAGTGACAGTGTAAAACAGTTTTACACTGTCATCTAATCACAAACCATTATATATGGTAAATTTGTTGACTTTTACAATAATAGCCTTAAAGTCATACTAATGGTGAATTTCAATTAGTTGATAGTGTAAAAAGTGTATAACCATTAAACTCTTATAAAAATGTTGGTTTACTTTTTTCATAGATTGATTTGAATTAATTTACTTAATTCATAAATTGAAGTGGGTCAATTCAAGTGAGTCAGATCAACCTATGTTAACCCATTTTTTGTTTTTAATTTATTTATTTTTCTTTTTTGTTACAAATTTCTTTGATATTTTTATTTTCTTATTTTTTAAGTTTGTTATTATAAATTTGTATGTTGTTGAACTTTTTGTATTTATATTTTTCTATTTTATATATTTCTATTATGAGTTTTTTATTTTTTATATTAGGTAAGGCAACTCATAAGCCAACCCATCAAATATAACAACTCATAATAAATTAAAATGTGTTATGTATTTTTAGCAGAAAAAAACAAGTGGAGTTAAATTAAATCACTTTTGAACATTGCATTGAGAGCTTACCTCTAGTTATTCATCTGATGCATAGTTGGGTGTATGCATACAGGTCAATTTGGTTTGCATAGACCTACAAATAAATAGTCGAGTTGGGATGGTTAGTGAAATAAATGGGTTGATCTAATGGTTGATTTATATTAGCCCACAGGTTAGCAGGCTAGCCTGTGGGCCCAAATAAAAACAAATAAATATGAAAAAACTAAAATTATATATATATATATATATATATATATATATATATATATATATATATTAAAAAGTAATAATAAAATAAAAAATATGAAATGATCTCAAGTACGTCCCAACTAAATAACTATTAAATATTAAATATCAATATAAATCTTGCAATTAATTAATAAGTACATAATAAATTATTTAAAAAATATATGTTAAATAAATTAAATACATATTTAGTAACATGATAAGTTACACTCATCGTAATTTTCTGAAATAACAAATAGGTGTTTATTTTATTGTAATTTACACTCATTATAATTTTCTACCAACAATCCAAACACACTATGGTTAGTTTGCAAACTTGCAAACCAAACTTTTTTGGGGGGAAGGGGGCTGTGGTAGGGTGAAAGATACTTTTATTTAGAAACACTAGAAACATCTAGGGAAATTGGTTCAAGCATAATCCGCCCTTAAAGCATTAAAATCAGACGTAAGACCAAAACTAATCAACTGCAACCCATGCTTAACCAAAACATCTGTAATGTGGTTAGTTTCTCAAGCACATGGACTTAGACAATGATTTTTTTTTTTTTTTTGTGATATATGATAATAATCCCTTCATTGTGGTAGATACTATGAATGGTAGATACTATACGCAAATCAAACTTATTTAATCCGCTAACTAAACAAACCAATCAATATAAACTTCTACTTATATAGACTTGCTAATTCTAGCTTTGACCCGACTCAGACCTGCCCAGCAGGCTACGTCCGGTTAAATGAATCTACCTGATATCTGCAACCCTGAATTGTGAAATTGAATTTATAAATTTTATTTTAATGCAAAATGAAACATTTTTAATGGGTAGCAGCACTTCATGTGGCTTTTTTACTAGAAAGGAATAATTTTTTTTTTAAAATTACCGGAATGAGTATTTTTTTTAAAAAATTTCACAAATAATACGATTTCTGAATCTAAAGTTACATGTGAGAAATAAGACTTCATTTTTATTTTATTTTTTACGATTTTTAAAAAAGTCATATTTTTGAAACAAGACTTTAATTTTAAAAATTTTTTAAGCTAAAAAGATAGTCGTATTTCTCAAATATAATTTTTATTTTTATTATTTTTTAATTTTTTTTGAAGTCGTATTCTCCGACACGACTTCATTTTTTGTTTTTCTTTTTGTTATTAAAGTCGTATTTCAGACGTGAGAAGCTATATAATATGCTTTAACAGTTTTGAGCAGTACAATGGTTTTTGGAAAAGATACGGCTTATGGGTGTGTAAGGCTATATTTTTGCAGAAGGGTAGCATGAAATTTTGAATCTCAGCTGATTGAATATTTTATTATCTTTTTGTATTTTTTTAGGTGGGGAAAGCTCTGACATCTTTTTGGTTGCTTATGATATCTATGCAACTGTAAAGTTGCAGTGAAAGTACGACTTCAATTTGAAATAATAAAATAAAAAAAGTCCAACGACTAAAATACAACTTTAGAAAAAAAAAAAAAAGAGGTAAAGTCGTGTTTGAAAAATATAATTTAAAAAAAAATAAAAAATAAAAATAAAAAATAAAAATCATATTTAAAAAATACGACTTCTTTTTTATTTTTTTTTTAAAATTGAAGTCATGTTTATTTTTTTTTAAATTAAAGTCATATTTCGAAAACATAACTTTTTTAAGAAGTTGTAAAAAAAAAAAAAAGTGAAGTTTAACTTCTCAAATACAAACATTACATTCAGAAGTCAAAATATGACTTGTTCCAATTTAATTTTTTTTTTAAAGGCTACCCATTTGTCAAAAGGTAAAATTTTAGATAAAAAGTAAAAAATAAAATAAAACTAAAAATAAAAATAAAAATAAATATTTTTGAAACAAATATTTTTACTAAAAAACCAATTTTGTAACATATATCTATACTAAAAATAAATTATTTTAAAAATATATTTATATTAAAAATAATTAAAGTAATTTTGTTTATATATAATTAAGAATATTTAGATAATTATAAAATACAATTACTTGCTGGTACGAGTATCATACTATCTGTCTCGCCTCATTAATAAACAGGTATTTATTTAATTATCTATCTAATATCCATGGCGAATTTTATTCACAGGTATGCTTTTTTTGCCATCCCTAATCTTGCCCCTTTGAACTTTCAAATTAGTTTCAAGGAAAGTATCAATGATGATGTGAACGTGTTTTGCAAATTGGCTCTTTTAATAAACTAATCTCGATTTTACAGGTGTTCGTGATACAAGTTAGGACAAATTAACCTTTGTTTTTATTTGGTTTGAAATTTTAATAGGGTCAATTTTGTGAATCTGAATTCGATCCCATCAAGACCCGACAACATTTAGGACAAGACCGAGTCAACTTGACTTATTGACACAATATATTAATCTTAACATTATATATAGCTAAATCGAAAATTAAAAAAGTATACAACTATAATTAAGGTACATTTTACAATATATACTTTAAGATAAATAATATCAATATAAATATAGTATCATGTTAAACAAAACATTATTTATTAAGTTAAGAAGTTATATTATTAATATGTAATTACTTAAAAGATTTATACTTTTTAAAAGAATGTATAATATCAGACTGGGTTGGGACGACTTGAAGTATAACCTGAACTTGTCCTAAGAATACACTAAATCTAATTTTTTAAACCCAAACCCGTCAAAAGTTCTTTAAAATCAAGTCCAGTCGGGTTGGTAGGATGGGTGAGTCATAACCTCGATTCTAAAATTCTCATTTACATTATTATATTCTCTATTGTCTCAAATTTTTTGTCTATAGAATATTAAAAAAATATTAATTACTTTTTACTAATTTTTTCATTTTATTTATCATTTGTACAATATTACTCTGCCTTAATTTATTTATCATTTTAGAATATCAAAAAATATTAATTTCTTTCTATAATACTCTTATTTGTTGATATTTCAAGTTACAATACATTAATTAGTGGGTAAAAGGGACTCTTATTCAAATACTCTCAAGTCAAGAATGAGTGGCACGTGATTGCATTTGCTGGAAAGGCGTTCTTGTACTGTACATGCACAAATTATTTTTGGACAGCAAAGCTATATATGCAATTCGGCAAATTAGCCTTTTCTTTTGTTTAGCATATTGGGTTGGGAGTATCGTACGAGCTAGTGGCGTGGTCAGGCCAATCACCACATGATTCGGTGACAAGTGGGAGTCATTTGTATTTTCGTTGGGGAGTGATGTGCTCTTTGCATGTATCTGCTCGGTTTTTGGGGTTAGACTGAAATTGCTTATTGCATTTTGATTCCCTTTCCAAATTTTACGCATCTTGTGATTTGTTTGGTTCATAATTGATGGAGTAAATTACATTGATCATTTTTAAGTTTTTTTAAATTGCAGTTTTTAATGTTTACAATAATTTTTTTTTATAGTGATACATGATGTAATATTTTTCAAATAATTAAGAAGGTTAGTATAAGTATAATAGATATCAGTATAATATTTTTCAAACAATTAAGAGGTTTAGTATAGGAATAAAAAAAAGGATATCGTGTATAATCTGAAAAAAATTTCGAGTATCAGTGTAATTTACTCTAATTAATAATATTTTATTTTGTCTATGAAAAAAAGAAATACATTAATTAATCTTTTTACTATCTGCCTAATTACAATTACAATAAATAAGAATATTTTATTCAAATTACATTATTTTATCATTAAAAGTAGTATAATCAATTATTTTCTTCAAATATATACAATACCTTCAATGAAAAAAAGCGACGCAGGGAATAATAATATCTTTAAGAAATAAATGCAATATTTATATAGTTATAAAGTTATGCATTTATGGAATAAAGGTATTTTAATCAGATAAATTATTTTATCATGAAAATTAGTATAATCAATTATTTTATTGAAATATATGCATTGTCTTAACGATAAATAAAATAAGACAGAAAGAGTATCTTATATTAATTACGTTGCAAATATATTATATATAACAGATTTTGAGTATGAAATTGTATAAATTTAACATATGCATCGGCTCAATGATCAGTTATTCATTGACTTAGTCAGTAATTTAATAATCTAGTATCTTTACCATGTTAATAACTAGTTTGAGCCTAATAACACTATTTGTAAGTAAAAAAAGAAAAATAAATTAAAATAAATAAAGTTTTCCTTATTTGAAAGAAAAAATAAGAGAATCAAGATAACTAATTTTTACATTTGTGATTAGAAAAAAAAGTGAAAAAATAAGAATATTAAATAATTTTATCTTTATTTTAGTATAATAACAAGTGAATAAATGAGTAAATTTATTATTTTAACAATATTTCTTTCTTTTTCTTAATTTTGTTGGAATCAAAAAACATATGAAGCATCTAATCTTTCAAAGTTTTAAAGATAACAAAAGTTGTTAAATTTTAGAGTTCTTAAATATTTGTTTTTAATCAGTATTTTAAGTTTCATTATACAATAAAAAAACTTTTGAAAGCGTCTAATGTTGTTATATGAAAATCTGGCACCCAACGCGTCACTCTAAACCAAGCTTCCAAATTGCTGTAGAAAAACATAAACACTCTTTCGCGAAACTCGTCCAATGTCTTATCTAAGATGTCTTAAAATATAACTAAGTTTTAAATGTTTCAATTGGCTTATTCTTGTACACATTGAACTTAATGTTTTATTCCCTTCTTATGAGACCTAACGTTCAAATATCTCAGCATTTAATGAAAAGCAGAATATTTTTGTGTATAAGTACAACTTTGTAGAAAAGTAAGTCAACTTATCAAGCTATCAAACCATAATAAGAAATGTTTAGAAAAAGCAGCTTTGAAACGCAAAATTGCACCACCTACTTTGGTGCAAAACAAAAGTTGTTTCTCTGTCTCATCTACAAACTCGAAACACGCGCAACCAAACATGACAAGCATTAGAATGTGTCCTTGAAGACTAAAGCTCATATATCTCAACAGCTATCTTCTCAAAGGCTATATATATCAAGTTTGGAGACAAATTAAAGAGTAGGAACATATAAGAACGAATTTTGTTCTTGTTGGACGATTTTACAATACTCTTATCTTTCATAATCTTTGCTTTACAAAGCCTTGTAATTGCACTTAAACTTTCATATTCTCACATTGTGAGTTGATTTCTTTTAAACACTTTATCTATATTGTGAAAGCCTAGAGAGGCTTGGTAATTAAAGAATACTTGGGTTTTTAAGTGATATCGAGTTGGTCACTCTTGTAAGGCCTAAAGATGTAGATATAATACTTGCTTGTAACCAAGAGGTTGGTTAGTAGAAATCCTTATGAACGAAGGTACTAGACGTAGCTCAAGTAGAGTGAACTAGTATAAAATTTTTTATATGCTTCTTTTTCTTTATTCTTACTAGTGTTTTTTAGTCGTGCAATATTTTCTTTCCGCTTTTACAATTTTGCGAAAAAGCTCTTTTAAACACACAATTTAACCCCCCTTCTTGTGTGTTCCTATTTCTTTCACTTCGTATCAAAGCTCGATCTCTAGGGGTTGAGCATCTAACAGTGCAGGGGTAAAAAGATCATGAGCATCTATGGAATAAAGGATAAATAGTTAATAGACCACCTTTCTTCAAAGGTCAAAATTATGACTACTAGAAATAAAGGATGATAACCTTCTTTGATGCATGTCACATTGATATATGGTATGTTGTAGAGATAGGCGACTATCTACCTGTTGATGAAAATGGAGCAGAATTGCCAAGAAGTCAGTGGACAAAAGCACATAAACAAAGGTATCTACTAAACTTTAAAGCCTGAAATGCTATTATGTGTGCTTTATTTGAATCTGAGTACGAGAAAGTACATAGCTTAAAAAGTGCTAAAAAGATGTGAGACACTCTAGCTCTTCCTTATGGGTACTTCACCAGTTAAAAGATCTAAGCTAAGTCTGCTCATACGACAATATGAGTTATTTACAATGGAGGAAAATGAAACTATTGAACTTATATTGGTAGATTTCAAATTATTGTAAATAACTTGAGATCTCTAGGTAAAACTTATGATAACTATGATCATATTGACAAAATATTGAGAAGTTTGCCTAAACAGTGGAGACCACAGGTTACAACCCTGAGAGCGTCCAAGGATTTAACAACTCTCTCTATGGAAGAGTTGCTTGGTACACTCAAAGTACATGAGTTAGAACTGAAGCATGACGAAGGACTGTGAAGAGGAAAGTCACTGGCTCTAAGCATTCAACATCTAATAAAAGTGTCGTCGTCCAAGGCTCTACATGTGGAGAAATCTTCTGAGGAAGCATCCGAAGAAGAAGATTCTGATGAAGATGAGATCTCCTTTATATCAAGGAAAAATACAAGCAATGTGGAAGAGGAAAGGAGGATACAGAGCTAGAAACTTTGCCAAAAATTTCAATAAAGAACCCAAGGAAAAGAGTCCACCTATCTACTTCGAATGCAAACAGCCTAGACACTTCAAAGCAGATTGTCCAAGCTTACAAAAGGAGAAAAAGAAGACTTTCTTTAAAAATAAAAAAAAAAGGACTTATAGCAACATGGGAAGATATGGACTTGTCCTCCTCTGAGGAAGAAGGGGAGGAAAAAGCAAACTTATGTTTTATGGCAGAAACAAATCCAAAAAGCTCAAGAACAAGCAAGAAGAAGATGAGGTAAACTTTAATGACTTAACTGTTCTCAAGAGGGCATATAATGGACTCTTTTCTAATTCTTCAACTCTCTCTATTGGTTATAAAGAATTGAAAGAAAGTTTTAAAGGTATCAAAAGAACTTGATTTGCTTAAAAGAATTATGAAGATCTTATAAGAGAGTATGAAAAATTAAAAGTAGAAAAATTAAAAGATTTCTCTAAAGTGAAACCATCTGATGAAGCATAGAACTTCAGAAGGAAGTAAATCACTTAAAAGAGAGTTTATCCAAATTTGTTAGTGGAACTATAAAAACTTGAACAAGTTCTATCTTATAGACGAAGTCCACTTGACAAATCTGGTTTTGATTTTGATAAAAAGAAATAAGCCTCTGGAACGATTAAAGCTATTGCTTTTTGTAAGTATTGTGGAAAAAGTGGACATGAATCATCCTAATGTATTCATTGTCCAGTTAAGAAGGCGTCTAATACCTTCAGAACTAACAAGAAAGGACCTAAATCTATTTGGGTACCTAAATCTATGATTATATTTGTTGTAGATTTGCTTAACAATAGAAAGGAAACCCTAATCATGGTACCTGGATAATGTTTGTTCACGACACATGATAGGAGAAAAGTCTATGTTCCAAAGCTTTCAACAAAAGAATGGTGGATGGGTCATTTTCAGAGGAAATCAGAAAGGCAAGATAATAGGGATAGGTAAAATTGGTAAGTAGCCCTTACCTTTATTGATAACGTTGTATACGTTGAAGGACTTAGACATAATCTTCTAAGCATAAGTCAATTATGTGACAGTAGACATAATGTTTCTTTCAATAAGGATGATTGTATAGTATAAAATATGGATGGATCCCTCTTGTTTTCTGCAAAAAAGTAAAACAATCTCTACAAGATTGATTTAAGTGATCTGACAAATCAAAATGTATCATGCCAAGTGTCCATCAAAGAGAATCAATGGATTTGGGATAAGAAACTTAGGCATGCAAGCTTGAGATTAATCTCAAAGATGAATAAGCATAACCTCGTGAGAGGTCTTCCAAATCTTACGTTTAAATCCGATGTTCTCTATGATGCATGTTAGAAAGGGAAACAAGTTAAAAATTCTTTTAATTCAAAAAATATTGTTTCAACTTCTAGACCTCTTGAGCTATTACATATTGATTTGTTTGGATCTACTAGAACGACCTCACTCGATGGAAAACGATATGGATTAGTTGTAGTGGACGACTATACTAGATGGACATGGGTTATGTTCTTAAAACACAAAGATGAGTCTTTCAGAGTCTTCTCTATATTCTGTAAAAGAGTTTAAAATGAAAAGGGTGTTTGTATAACTTCAATTAGAAGTGATCATGGAGGGAAGTTCGAAAATGAAAGTTTTCAAGGGTTTTATGAGGAGAACGAAATTCTCCACAACTTCTTTGCAGGTGTGGTGGAGAGAAAGAATAGGTCATTGCAAGAAATGGCTAGAACCATGTTAAATGATAACTCAACTCCTAAAGACTTCTAGGCTGAAGCTGTAAACACAACATGTTATTTACTAAACAAAATATATATTAGACCTGTCTTGAAAAAGACTCCTTATGAATTGTGGAAAGGAAGAAAACCCAACATAGCATATTTCATCCCTTTAGATGTTAATGTTTCATTTGAACACTAAGGACAATCTTGGAAAGTTTGATTCTAAGTGTGACAGTGGAATAGTATTAGGCTATTCTAAAGCGTTCAAGGCATATAGAGTTTATAACTCTGGAACCTTAACAGTTGAACTAGTCATTCATGTAAGATTTAATGGCAATAAGCTTGATAGAGAACTATCAGAGCTAGATGAATCTTTCGCAAATATGAAATTGGATGATTGCAAAGAACCAACGTCCAAAACACCTCTGGACTGCTCATCAAAGGATGAACCAAGAGAGCCCATTGGACGAAATTGGAAGATGAAGAATTATCATCCAAAAGATCAAATCTTAGGAGAAATACATAATCATGTCAAAACTAGATCAACCTTTAAGGAGTAAGCTCATATCGCTTTAATTTCTCAAATGGAGCCAAAGATGATAAATGAAGCCTTATTGGACAAAGGATGGATTAATGCAATGCAAGAAGAGCTAAATCAATTCAAGAAGAATGATGTTTGGAAGCTGGTCCCTTTACCCCAAGACAAGTCGATGATAAGAACAAAGTGGGTATTCAGAAACAAGTTGGACGAGGCAGGTAAAGTAGCAAGAAACAAAGCTAGACTTGTAGCTCAAGGTTACTCACAACAACAAGGTATAGACTTCATTGAAACCTTTGCACTTGTAGCTCGATTAGAAGCTATTCATATTTTACTTTCATTTACTGCACATAGTAATATGAAGCTCTATCAAATGAATGTAAAAAGTGCCTTCCTAAATGGTATAATAAATGAAGAAGTCTATATGAAACAGCCTCCTGATTTTGAGAGTGATACTTTTCCTAAACATGTTTTTGAACTAAAAAAGGCTTTATATGGACTCAAACAAGCTCCTTGACCTTGGTATGAGAAACTAAGTTCTTTTCTTTTGGAAAATGGTTTCACAAAAGGGAAAGTAAACACTACTCTGTTTCACAAAAATGCAAACTCACATTTTATCATTGTACAAATATATGTAGACGATATCATATTTGGTGCTACTAACGAAGCTCTATGCAGAGATTTTTCTAAGCTTATGATGACAGAGTTTGAGATGAATATGATGGGAGAATTAAAGTTCTTTTTGGATTGCAAATAAAGCAAACAAGTAGTGGCATATTACATACACCAAACTAAACATGCTAAGGAATTACTCAAGAAATTCAAGATATATGATGCCAAAGAAATGAGCACTCCTATCCATCCATCTTCAATACTTGGACTAGACGACACATCCAAAAAGGTAGACCAAACCACATATAGAGGTATGATTGGATCTTACTATATCTTATGTGTCCAAACTAGATATTATGTTCAGCATATGTCTATACGCTCGTTTTCAATCTGATCCAAGAGAAATTCATCTTATTGTTGCTAAAAGTATATTTAGATATTTAAAATGAAACTACTAACCTTAGTCTATGCTTTAAGCCAAGTAAAGTGTACATGTTAGTTTGTTTTTTGTGATGTTGACTATGCTGGATAGAACAAAAAAACACCAGTGGGGATGCCACCTCATTGGAGACAACTTTGTTTCCTGGATTAGCAAAGGCAAGGAACAATTGCCTTATCCACAACAGAAGCAAAATACATATTAGCAATGTGTTGTTGCTCATAGCTTCTATGGATCAAGCATCAACTACAAGACTACAGTATCTATAAGAATAAAATTCCTATTCTCTATGACAATACTACTTCCATCAATCTTTATAAAAATCCCATATTGCATTCTAAAGCTAAACATATTGAATTAAACATCACTTTATAAAAGATTATGTTCAGAAGGGGGTTATTGATATTCAGTTCATTAACACTGAAAATAAGCTAGTAGACATATTTACAAAACCGCTTCCTAAAGATAAACTTGTCCATATAAGAGAACGTCTAGGTATGGAATTTATAAAGGAATGAATAATTTCATGTGCATTCATCCAAAGGATTGACCGTTTAATGGAATGTAGCGTCCATTTTCATGACAGTGTCCATTTTGCATATGTCCATTAGAATGAATAGTAAACAGTCATAAAGCATTGATATTATCATATATGTCCAATCATGCTTTTACTGACAACAATTTGAAATAAATGCTTTATTCCTTATCTGAGTCACATTTGCGGCACAACTAACATCGAAATTGCGCACCTTTTGAACCCGCATTTATTATACTCTTTCTCTTCAAAATTTCAAATTCCACCAAAAATACAAAACTGTTCGGTTACTTCCTCAACACTCAAAATTCATATATCACTCTTTTTGCCAAAACTACCATAGCTTTCACTGATATCTCTCTCCTCCCTTGCCTCTAAAAAATCCTCAACTACTCAAACCCTAAACTCTTCTTCATCAACCTATCAGCCACGGTTGTCGAAAAGGTAGACACTACTATGAAAGCAATGCAAGAGTGGAAGGCTCCAATCAAAGGGAAGCCATCGTTCTCGTAGAGAATGAGTTCAACATTGATGCCCTCAACGATATGTTGAAGATGAAGGACAATCTCATCTGGTGCGGGATTCTCAACTACTTCCACTTAAATGAGATAATCTACTTAGAACTCATCAGACGTTTCTAGAGAACTGCTGAGTTTATAGGTAATAGTGTTGTTGGCACTATTCTGGGAGTTAAACTAACAATTGATCTTGGGAGCATCGTACAAGCCTTGGGTGTGAATGCGTTGGCTCTTGCATAAAGAACGGATGGAAGAACAACTATGGTGGCCATGACAAGGTAGATGTTGCTCTTATAGGACCTGAAGTTGAAGGAAGCGTTGAATATAGTAAACTGATGAAAGAAGGGAAAGTCTTTTAGAAGTTTTTGACAAGGGCATTCTTACAAGGTAGTATCTAAAGATAGCGTAACCTTTTGCATCGCGTTGCCTTTTTCCATATGATTACAGCGCAACAGTTCAACCTTCCCCACCTTATACTAAGCAACATTTTCAGAAACATGAAGGGAAAAGATATGATTGACCAAATCACATACATAGCCTTGCTGAATAGGATTTTCTGGATGCAACATGTATACCATGAATTCTTCAATTTGTTAGTTATTGAGGCAGGTTAAAATTAGATAGTTGGGTGGTAGTCACAGGGTTACCCAGCTGTCCTTTGGACGAAACAACATAAGCCAGATGAAAGCTGGGTTCATTCTAAAACCCATTGAAAAGGCATGAAAGCCTAGCGATGTACCTAAGAAGAACCTTCAAAACAATCTTACAACCTGAAGAGGAATGAGTGGGACAAATAGAAGAACCATAGGACGATGAAGAGCTGTTCATCTAGCCTATGTCTGTTACTTCCAAAGCTGTTGTGTCTAGATGACAGCCATCCAAAAGCAGGTTGTCCAGACAACTTGTGGTGTCTAGATTCAAAAGATCCAAAACACAACAAGAACTAACACCAAATGTTGCCCCTTCTACTGTTGTTCCTCCTCCTGTACAACCAACTAAGAGGAAACTTAGGTTGCAGCAAGAATCTGATGATGAATTATTGCAATCTTGCTTGAGAAACAGAAAATTGAAATAGTAGCAATTCCTACTACTCATCTTGATGAACCCCAAGTGAATGTTACAGCTTCGAGAAAGAGGACATTAGTCAAGACCACTTTTGATAGGAGCTAAAAAAATAAGTCGTTGAGAGAAGATTTAGGTCCACCCCTGGCTAAATTGCAACCCGTTGCTATCATGGACGTAACAACCAAAGCAGGTCATCAAATGAATAAAATAAAATAGCGTTCCCAATGTACATACCACAATTTTGTGCCTTTTGACAATCTCTACATCTAAGAGCAACTTTAACGCAAATTGCTTAGCAGTTGCTTCAAATTAATATACAATGTCTTAAATTTTGACACCATTGGAGATGATCTATATGGCAACTTGAGTTGCTTAAATCTAAGATGCATATCTTATTAAGCAACCGTATCTTATAATTAAAAAAATATTTTTTTCCATTAACAACCATCTCAATTTGTGAGAAAAAGAGCAAAAAAAACAGTATGAAGCACAACATCAAGAAGAAGAACTATAGAACAATGAAGTAAAAAAATTACAGAATCAAACAACTTAGAACCAAGAATTGCATCAAGAACCAAGAACAAGAACAAATTACACCAAGAACCAACAACAAAATTTTATAACAAAATTCAACACCAAACAAGATAATATTGTGAACAGCAACAATATACCAGGTTGTAAAATCGTGATTTCAAAAAAAAAAAAAAAAAAATTTCAAAACCAATAACCAAGCTACAAACAAGATTTAGTACGGCAATATGTTGAAACACAATCGAAGATGCCCATTGAAACTCTGGCGATGAGAGGCTTTAACAAGGAACAACATGGGTTGAGACATGGTGGTAGATCAGAGGCGCGAGGAGGTTGTGGATGACGGGTGGATGCGAGGTGGTAAATCGGAGGCGCGATGGTTGGGATGCACGGTGGGGGCGTGACAATTGAGATGCGGCGGTGGGGAGTCAACAGAGGTGGTGGATGTGCGATGGTAAGGGCTTGACGAAGGTAGTGGACGCGTGGTGGTAGTAGCTGAGAGGGAGAGAATTTGAGAATGGACATTGAGAAGTAAGAGGAGACGGGTGTGGTTTAGAGGGAGAAAGTTTGAGGAGGGTTTGAGGAGAAGGTAAGAGGAGGTGGGATGTGGTTGAGAGGAAGAGTTTGAAAAGGGAAATGTGAAAAACAAACAAAAAATTTGAGAGGAGGAGATTTATTACCGTAGATTGCTTTGTAGATGATATGTTGAGACATGAAATTTTATTGTTTGAAATTGTAGTGACATTTTATTATCGTTGATAGTTATTCACTAAATAATGGTTCATTTACACCTTTGCACACAATTTCTCCATACCCAATCTATCAAGTCCCAAAATTCTCATTTTTGTCAAATGGATCCAAATCAATTTAATTATCAATGTTACATATTTTTTTTGCAAAACCAACCACTCCCTATTAGTGACAATTCTTAAAATCTCAGTATTTTATGTATCCACCACCCCTTACTGATGACAATTTTCAAAATCATCAGTATTTTATGTATCCACCACCACCACCCCACCCCACCATGAGGTATAGGCCTCCATTGGGTACTAGCGATGGTGCGAAGTCTCCTAACAATGAACTTGAATCACCATTTGGGTTGATGTCTGAGTCTCCAGTTGGTCTGGAAAATATCACGCTTAATGAAGGAGGAAGATAGGGTGCACAAAAAGAAAAAGTCATGCCAGGTTCTTATTGGAAGAAGACACAATTCTTATTCAATCATGGCTGAACATTTGAAGTATGCAATTATGGGAGTTGACCAAATAAGAACTGGTTTTTGGTTAAGAATCAACAACAATTATAACAACTTCTGTGGGCAGTTTCAAGAAAGGGAAGCAAGTCAACTAAAATCACGATGGTTTCAAATAAACACTACAGTTCTGAAGTTTGTCGGCTGCTACAAGGAAGCTATTAATCAAAAGAAAAGTGGGAGCTCAAAGAAGGACATCATGGATGATGCATATAATTTTTTCTCAAGATGTAAGCGAAAATTTAATTTTGAGCATGCATGGCGTTTGTTGGCGAATGAACCAAAATGGAAGGGAGAATCATTGAAAAACTCTTTAAAAAGAACAAAGACATATACTTTCGGGGGTATATTCGTCGTCTTCTAACACAAAGACGCTAATTGATTATTCAAAATATGACCCAATATCAATATCGACCCTCCTAATGGGAAAAAAAAGGTAGCAAAGAGGAAGAGCAAAGGAAAAGGAGATGTAACGTCTTCTAACAAAGTCGATTTAACTGGTGTGGAAAATGTTTAAAGGAGAAAAATGTTGTCATGGCAAAAATAGATGAGGTAAAGGAGATAGAGAACATCCGTATGTTGTATGATATCCTTATGAAGGATACATTTGCAATGTCTGAAAGTCAATGCAAAGATCATGAGTAGTATTGTAATTTTATTAGCGCGCATGTTAGGAAACTAAATTAATGTTGTCTTTTTATTTAAATTCGTTGTTATGTTTTAGTCATTATGAAAAACTAGACGTTGTGGAAATTAGCCATTATGAAAAACTAGCCATTATGAAACTAGCAGTTATAAAACTAGCTGTTATCGATCATCCTATATAATTATGTAATCTTCTTCACCCTTTCCTCATATTCTGCAATCTTCTCTATCATTCTCTTACGCTTGAATCATCCATAGAATGGATCCAAACACCGATTTTGATACACTTTGGAACCAAATTGTAGATGAACAACTTAAGGACAACATTGAAGAAGAAGCCATGAGGTTAACACTTGAGAGCCAACGACAAGCTGACAACACCACTAGGTGCATACGTAAAAGAACGATTATAGATCGAAGTCATAAAGAAGGACATAAGCAATTGTTCGATGACTACTTCTATGAAAATCCTGTATACATAAGCTTAATTCCGACGAAGGTTTCGAGTGCGAAGGCATGTGTTCCTATGAGTTGTATAAGCCTTTGGCATCATGATGAACATTTCCAATGAGGATTGATGTAATCGGTAGAATAAGCCTTTCACTATTACAGAAGTGCACTGCCACTATTCATATATTGGCATATGGATTACCTGTTGACATATGGATGACTATGTTCGAATTGGTGAAAGCACTGCACTGGAGTGCTTAAAGAGATTTGTATTGGGTGTTTGTGCGATATTTAGGGATGAGTACCTGAGGAGGCCTAACAACGAAGACTTGAATGACTACTACAAATGGGTGAAGCACGTGGCTTTCCAGGTATGTTGGGTTTCATTAATTGTATGTATTGGGAATAACTATCTAGTCGCGTGGAAAGGTCAATTTTCTCGAAGTGATAT
>QUWT01000710.1:0-44407 GCA_004329165.1 Spatholobus suberectus | reverse complement strand
GTTTTAAGCAGAAAATTTGCCGTTTAGCTTGCTTTGTTGCTATAAAGATTTAGATTTTTAACAAAGAAATTAACGAAAATTGTGTTCTGACTGTCTTTTAATGAGAATGATTTGGCATTTGAATGTTCGTTGAGTAAAGTGAGAAGGAAGTTTATGATTTGTTTTTATTATTTTACCCCTTTTGGCGTTTGGAATAGTTTTAAGTTGAAAGTATGATTGCTTACACGAGATTTGTGCCTTAGATTAGAACTCCTGCAATTGGGATAACCGTGCATGAGTAGGCAGTCACCAATGGTGATTAGTTTTGGCTGTAAATGGAATAATCCATGTATAAAGGTCCTCGCAGATTTTAGATCCTGGATAACTTCCTGTTCTTTATCATTAGTAATAGTATAGGACGTGATTATATGTAAATGGAAGGAGGTTATTACATATTTTGGGTGTAAAGGATCGAATCATGAATCATACATGCTAAATATGTAAAGATGAAGAACTATAAATTCACCAGCCCGTTGACTTAAACAATATGTTTGCTTGTTTGCTTTCCTTTTATGTGATTACTTAGCAAGTCTAGCAATTGTGTGTGTTTCATAATTTCTATTGTGTGTAGTATATTATATGAATATTTAGAGGTTCTACATTTGCTTTCTTTCCTTTCCTTTCCTCTTAATTAATTTCTACTTGCCGTTGGCTGTTTATCTTTCAGATGCTTATGACCCTCTTGACCCAAATGGGAATATCACAATCAAATGGGATATTATCAGCTGGACCCCTGATGGATATGTGGTAAGTATATTCTTTGACAATATTACATTATACAACTTCTGTTGTACATTCCGCATGGTATTGAAATGTTTTTGGCTCCTTATCTTTCCACGGGTTGCTCACATCTTTTGTGATGAATCTGCATGTTTGTGTCAGCTGCATCTCATGTCATCTATCAATTCTTGGATAATATAACGACCTTAAAGTTTTGAAAAACCAAAATCATTTTATTCCAATTAGAAATGTGACATTTTGAATTTCTTATCACACTTCTGAGCCGCGTTACAACAATTTTTTAAGCGTGTATTTTCTATTTAAGTTTTAATTATTGAATAAGGTCAATAAACTCAAGTATACGAATGAATTTATTTAAATTAGTGGCTATAGTCCTTTAGAGTGACTTTAGTTTATTTTTGTGCCATTAGTTATGTAGATATCTAAGACACAATTGAATGTACAGGCTGTTGTTACAATGAACAACTTCCAACAATATCGTCATATCCCTTTACCTGGCTGGTCAATGGGATGGACATGGGCAAAAAAAGAGGTAATATGGAGCATGATGGGAGGGCAGACTACTGACCAAGGGGATTGTTCGAAATTTAAGGGAAATGTTCCACATTGCTGTAGGAAAGATCCGACTGTTGTAGATTTACTTCCTGGAACACCTTACAATCAACAAATTGCAAATTGCTGCAAAGGTGGGGTGCTCAGTTCATGGGCGCAGGATCCAACCAATGCAGTTGCGTCATTCCAAGTCAGTGTTGGTAGAGCTGGAACCACCAACAGAACTGTCAAACTCCCAAAAAACTTCACCTTGAAAGCACCAGGACCAGGTTATACTTGTGGGCCAGCTAAGATTGTGAGACCCACTCAATATATTAGCCCAGACAAAAGGAGAGTGACCCAAGCACTGAGTAAGTTATAGGACTTTTTATGTCATTTTCACAGCTGTCAATATGATTATCTATTTTTCTCCTGCCTCCTACCAACCTCTGAACCTCATACTCTTCCTTTAACAAGGTTTTGTTGGTAACAAAATCTGGGATTCATGTTACTAATTCTCTGCTTAAATTTAAAAACAAAATTGAAGTTTACAGTTGTTATTAGTAGCTATCAGCAAATTCCTGCAATTTACTATATCCTTAACATCACTCTTGTTTATTGCAGTGACATGGAATGTGACTTGCACATACTCACAATTTCTAGCTCAGAAAACTCCCACTTGCTGCGTCTCACTTTCGTCTTTCTATAATGATACTATTGTGCCCTGCCCAACATGTGCATGTGGTTGCCAAACTAACTCATCTCAGTCAGGGAGCTGTGTAGAGTAGGTTTCCATCACTCAGTGTACTGTGATTTCCTTCTACCTACTAAGTCGTACCCTCATATATTTCCATTCTCTGTGTGGTTACAGTCCGGATACGCCACATTTGGCATCAGTTGTTGCTGGCTCTGGGAAGAATAATTTTTCACCTTTGGTTCAATGTACTAGTCATATGTGCCCAATCCGAATCCACTGGCATGTTAAGCTTAACTACAAGGAGTACTGGCGTGTGAAGGTTACTATTACTAATTTTAATTACAGGATGAATTATTCTGAGTGGAACTTGGTTGTTCAACACCCAAACTTTGACAATCTGACTCAACTGTTCAGTTTCAACTATAAGTCATTGACTCCTTATGGTTCAATAAGTAAGTGTGATCCTAACTTGTTTCAAATTTCTGGAGTTAAAAATTACATACTGAAATTTTTTTCTTAATTCTTCATCATAGAACATCAAAACTTTTACTCCTTATTTTTGTAAACTAGAAGGTAATTACTGATTTTAAGTTGCTTTTAACAGATGATACAGCAATGCTATGGGGAGTTAAGTTCTATAATGATTTTCTCAACCAAGCTGGCCCTAATGGCAATGTTCAATCAGAGCTACTCTTCCGAAAGGATAAAGCAACTTTTACTTTTGATAAGGGTTGGGCTTTTCCTCGAAGGATCTACTTCAATGGTGACAACTGTGTGATGCCACCACCTGATGCTTATCCATGGTTACCTAATGCCGGTTCTCGGCAAGAGGTTTCCTTATTTGCTTTAGTGATAGCTTCTTTGGTAGCCTTGGTATTTTATGCACATGCATAAAGTTCCAATCTGTGGTACTACACTTAGCCTTGTAATAGAAAATTCAGTCAGGCCAGTTTTGACTCATATCTGTGATGTCAATTTGGTATTTGAAGCAAGTGGGAGGATGACATCCAGTGGCAACTCAAGATTAGCTCACTTGTCCTATGATTTGTTACTGAGAATTCCGCACATTGGTGGTAGAATTTGCTATTGTTTTTGTGTCTGTTGTAATTCAGTGATGTACGTATCGTTATTATAATTGTAACTGTAATTATAATAAATATACACAGTAACATGTCACATGAAAATATAGATTGATGAATCATATGTGGATTTGAAATGGTAATGGTCTCTTTACTTGCAGTTTCCTACATGGATTAAGAATGTTTTTTATATCATGCTCAATATGGTCTAAGAGAAACTGAATAAAAGGGAAAAGAGGTATCCATTACAGCATTGCAATATAAGCATTTACATGATTCAAGACAAAATCATTGCTGGGAATTATGTTCACTATTCAGCATCCGATTAGCACTCATGAATCACAGCACACATATTCACGAGTCTGGCTTGGCGTTATCAAACGATTCCTTAAGAATCTTCATACCTGATGTACTTATCTGTGTGTAGGGAAACAAACTTGGCTTCAAAATTTCACAGAAAACAATCCCATCTTGCCCACGTACCAATTCACCAAACAGCTAGCATGACAAGCATAGTGAAAATGAATGCTGGGAAGTCTAATAAGTTCAAAGGGGCAGAGTTAGGGAGGAACGGGTAGGTATCAGGTGGTGGCAGCATGCATTCTTCACCATTGAAGTAGACCTTGCGAGGAAATGCCCACCCCTGCTTGAATGTGAATGTATCCTTGTCCTTATGAAGAAGAATTTCTGATTGAACATTCCCAGTTGGTCCAGCTTCCATTAAGAGATCATTAAAGTATTTCATGCCATAGAACATACCGGTGTCATCTGCATACAAAATGAGAATACACTTGAGCACTCATTCTTAAGGATTATTATTGACTTACAAAACACACTAGACTTATTTGTTGGCACTCACTTATGGACTCGTAGGGAAGTACAGGCTTGTAATCAAAGCTGAAAACTTGGGTGACATTGTTAAGATTTGGATGCTGAACAGCAAGAGTCCAGAGGGAGTAATTCATCCTGTAATTGAAATTTGTTACAGCAATCTTGACTCGCCAATAGTCCTTATAGTTGAGCTTCACGTGCCAGTGTACCCTTATCGGGCACATATGATGAGTGCACTGTAGCAATGGTTCATTGTCTCTCTTTGGAGTGTGAATCCCCACCATGTTGAGATGTTTAGAGTCACTCCTACATACCATACCAACATATGAGAGAATGATTCTAGTTGTTAGATATTGAGAGGTTCTTAATTGGTTTTGAATATCAGACTTTACTTGACACAATTCCTCTTGTTCTGGCAGCCACAGGCACAAGAGGGACAGGGGTAATGGTCTCGTTGTAGAAGGATGACAAAGATACCAGCAACTTGGGTTCTTTCGAGCCAGAAATTGTGAGTATGTGCAAGTAACATTCCATGTCACTGCATGACATAAAACAAATGAAACTGAGACAATTGTTAAATGGAAGTTGGGGAGGGAATTGATATTACAAAGTCAGAGAACTTACTTAGCGCTTGAGTCTTGCGGCCTTGTCAGGGGTAAGGAAAGTAGTGGAAGGAACAACCTTGGCAGGGCCACAAGTGTAGCCTGGTCCTGGAGCCAAGAGAGTGAAGTTCTTGGGGAGTTTAACTGTCTTGTTTGAAGTACCAGCTACCCCAACACTCACTTGAAGGATGAGACTGCTGCTGAAGGGTCTTGGCCCCATGCTGCCACCACTCCACCTTTACAACAGTTTGAGTATTGTTGGTTGTACGGTACACCAGGGAGCAAGTCTAACAACCGTGGGAGTTTTCTTGCAGCAGTGAGGTACATTGCCTTTGAACTTAGAGCAATCTCCTTGCTCTGTGGTTTGAGTCCTACCATGGACCATATAACTTCCTTTTTTTGCCCATGTCCATCCCAAGGTCCATCCAGGATTCATGATGTGCCGAAACATTTGGAATTACTCATTGTTACCACTGCCTGGTAAAAAATGCAATACACAGAAGAACTGGTGATTTCATTACATGAAGGTTACTTTTCAATTTGGTTACATCCATTTTACTCGCAGTGCAATAAATTGCAATGCTAGCTGACTATACTGTGTCCTTCCTATCTTAGTATTTTTAATTTGATCTGTCAGTGCACCCTTGACAACTAGGTCTAGCTATTTGTTGATATTTTGTGTGGCTTAGAAAATATAAAACAAATAAAAATGCAGTTTGTATACTTACTACATAGCCATCTGCTGTCCAAGACACAACATCCCATTTGATCGTTATGTTTCCATTTGGATCCAAAGGATCATATGCAGCTATACCAGAAAACAGCAACAGATCAGTTGAATATGTATGTGAAAATGAGAAGCCAAAAGAACCCCATAAAAAATGTAAGTGAAAGTGAAGCAAAATCTGCAAAGAGGGTAACTAGTTATCTCACCTGCATAAGAGAATAGCACAATAACACATACAGCTGATATGACAAGCCTCATTCCATGACTATTGTGCCTTTGATGTTATCAGCTATTGGTAATTGTGCCAATAGTTAACAACTTTGTTTCAGTGAGATTGGAGTTTCTCCAGCTCAATGCTATGGAATTGGATGTGTAGTTTTGTAGAAAAAGAGCCTTGAAGAGAATTCTTTGGGGTTCAAGTGATGGCTCACCTAATGGTTGTTAGGTACCTTAACATTTATATTTCTATCATTGTCTCACCCTTGAGATTTCCTTTTGAACTTCCCATATCTTAAAGCAACGGCCACTGACTAGAATAGGCGGGAGATACATGAGTGAACGTAACACGTCAACGACTGTGTTTGAGGGGCATTTGTTCTCCGATGGCTTAGGCTCACCATACTTTGAAGTTACCAGTGTACCCCTATTCCATACAGATAAATTCTTTTAGAAGGTGTATAACACAATGTAAAAGAAAACATAATGGGACATTTGGTACAAGATAAGTTTTTAGTTTCCGCGAAATTTGAATGTAAGAATGTTTGTTTTCATGTTTGTTTGTTGTTTAAAAAATAACATTACAGAGGTGGGGACTCTAATTTTTCTGAATTGGGAGAAAAGTTTTATTGTGGCAAAAATATCACGTTATTATTATTAACTCATTTAATGTGGTAAATAATTAAAGTTTTTAGAAAAAATTCTATTAAAACTAAATATAAAAATATTTATTCCTAAGTAACAAATATAAATATTTTTAAGATATTATGATCATTCAAATAGATTTTAGTCATTTCTAGAAATCATGATCTTGGGATTATGATTCCCATGAATCATAATTTTTGGATATAAAAATTTCTCTTCTACCAAACACACCCTATAAGGTTTGTCCAAAGCAGGCCTACAGTGATTTTATATTTAATAAGTGAGCAAACCACCATTTAGTCTTTAAAGGTATAACACATTGGTACATAGTCTATGAATTAAGAAAATTTCAAATAAATTCCTATCATATCATCTAAGTCTCTAAATTTACCACTTATTGTCATTTTAGTTTCTAAATATATGTTAATATTATTACTTAAGTCACATATTTTTGAATTTTGGACAATGTGATTGAAATATTGTACTTTTAGAGACTTATTTGAATTTTTTGTTTTCGGAGACTAATATAACAATGCTTATACTCTTTCAAGAATAAAATGGTAGTTTACTTTTAATAAGTTTACTTCTGCAGACAACAAAAGGTTTATATATATAACTGATCCTCAAAAGGCCATTTTCTCCCTCTCCCTTTTACCTCTTCTTTGAAAAAAAAAAATTGTATCTGTAGGAACTTTCCATTTCTTTGAACTATTTTTTTTTACCAAAAATGATAGGAACACAACAAGTGGTTGAACAAGTGAGGATGAGACGAAGTGAAAATGTGGTATTATGGTCCTCCTGTGTCCGCAAGATCATATTATTAGGTAACATATGTCACTTCTCTAGACCTTGCCAACTAATTTTCCGAACCTACTCTTTATGGTCTGCTTTTGTCTCCACGTTGAGTCAGAGACATGAGTTTGAAGCAAGCAAGCTACGTAGGGACAGGTAGTGAGTTCCTTTCTGATCAAAAGGACACCACAGCTGCTGCATGCATCTTCATAAAACCTTGATTGCTTCTAGCCTTCAACAGCAAAATTTCTCAGATAGATACTAATTTTAGTATTTGTTCTTGAACTTTTGATATGCAAATTATCGTTTTCTTTTTCCATAATAATACAAACTAATACAGTAAGAGTCTTGCATTGAAAGCCGACAGGGGCATTGAAAGCCGACAGGGTCGTTAGCAACGTTACAGTACTCAACCCTATACGTACGTGCAACATATTATAAATTCTGAATGAATATAATAAATTCAAAATTATAAACAAATAGAAATTATAAAATCCATCGTACGAATACGTTATCAAATATAGAGTTTGACGTGGATTTGGTACGTTGAAATTTAGATTAGGGAAAACTTACCCCATGCAAGGGACCTAAGGTCGACCGAATCAATACCGCGTAAGCGGTTCAACGAATGTTAATGTTATAGGTGACACAACTTATAATCACTTCTGATTTAAAGGAAAAGAAATGTACAAGTGAGTTTACTTAAAAAATTTAATTATATACACTATTAGTGTAAAATTATTTTATATAGACATCTAACAAGAATTCATCTTATCAGCAGATTACTCTATTCATGGCAGTAAGAGTGAATTTTTTAGATATTTGTGTAAAAAAAAATTATATTGACAGTGCATATAAATTAAATTCAATTTTATTAAACAAACACAATAAAAGTACACTAAAATCATGGTAAAGATACATTAGTAATGCTTTCTTATAAAAGATTTTACTTTTGATCCTTAACTAGTGTTATACACATTTGTTAACATTCTCCTAAAAGTTAGTTAAATAATAACAGATGTATAAATATCATGAACACATAGTTTTATATTTTTATTGCCATTGTCTAGTTTTATATTTTTATTGCCATTGTCTCTACAGAATCTTCATTATTCTTGTGAGTTATATATTATTACTATAATACTTTTTTTAATATTTTATTTTTAATAATATTATTTTTTTCCTTTTATCTCTTTGACAATTTTTTCTTATCCTACACCTCTCTTTCTTATCTCTTATTTGTTATAAAAATTGTATAAATTTATTATACAAATATAATTTTCATGTCTTCATGACGAGTACATGATATACTAAGTTATATAATTATGATTTAGTATTATAATTATTATGAAATTGAGTCAACCGTATTTTAGTATATGACATCATCTAAAGTATGATTACGTACAGACATGAATAATGATGGAGTCTTTATCTTTTCCCAAGAAATTCCCTGATCTAAGTTATACAATTTGATCCTAGTTACCACTTCTTCCTCTGTCTTTTTTTTTTTTTTTCCTTTCAAGTCAAAGTCACCACAGTTATTTAGCGGATATGCAAAACTTGTAAGTATTACTTTTTAGTTTTTGTATTATTATTCCCGTATATCTTCTTGCATACATATGCAAAAGCGGTCCGGGTTACCATAAATAGTTAACGGTCTAGGACGAACTCTCATCTAATCATCTTCCTTGTGAATATGGCTTTGATTCCTTAGGAAGCCACTAAAAAGTCTATAATACTCTTTGATAGACAACCCTACATTAGGGAAATCTCCTGACATCTAGAACTAGTTATAGAAAATAGTGGAAGGATAATATCCCATTCAAAAATTGATGTAGTTGTACATGAGATGTATATAAAAATCCTAAGATCGATAAGATAAGATATCTACAATTTGAATTTAAGTAAATCCTAAGATCCTAAGATAAGATATCTACAATTTGATAACTGAATAAGTCAACAGTCCAATACGTCCCCACAAGATAGTGGTGGCAGAGACAACACAAATCTTGTCATCAAAATTTATGACGCTAAGAAGTTGAGCCTTGGAGAGAAGATCAACAAGCTAATGACTTGACAAAACAAGTGAAACACAAAGTTGTTTACTTACCACTAGATCATGCACAAAGTGATCATCACGACAAGTTGCTTCATATATGCGAGTAAAAGATTGGATTTGCACATAGATATGTTACATCTATGTTATCAGAGTGCGTTGTTGGAGAAGAATCAAGCTGAATCTGAAGTTCCTCAAGTAGTGTGTTGAACCCAAAATAGCTCGCTCACTAGTGTTGCTATTGTGCGGTATTCAACTATGTGGAAGACTTGGCGACAATAGATACTGCTTTTTGCAACCCTAGGAAATGACATTCGAGCCTATCTCATAATCGTTTGCCAACCCTGCATTGAAATAGAAATCATCCTTAAAAGTCTTGTTTGGCTATCAACCCAATTACCATAAATTAAGGATCTTTGGTTGTCTCTGGTTTCCATGACTCACTCCTTACACACCTAACAAACTTCAAACTCGATCAAAACCATGTGTCTTCTTTGGATACAGCCTTACTCAAAGTGATATCTTTGCTTTCATCCAACGGACACTAAGTTATTCACCTCAAGGCATGTTGATTTGTTGAGGATGTCTTTCCTAAGATAAGATATCTACAATTTAAATAGAAATCTTAAGATAAGACATCTACAATTTGAATTTATGTAAATCCTAAGATCTTAAGATAAGATATCTATAATTTGATAACTGAATTAGGCCAACGGTCCAATACTAGTTAGTAACTACCATAGGTCAAATTATTTGTGGTTTAGGCTTGTGAAATAATTCTCTCGGTGAGTTTTTGCTATAGGCCCAATGTCATTGAGGCCTGACAAGTAGTAGTTTTGAAGTGTCTTTCCCGTTCAACTATTCTTTAAAAAAAAAAAACGATACATGAAAATAATTAATAATAAAATGTCAGCAAAAGAACTAAAGAAGTTGCTAGTATAATTTTTTTTACAAGTAAATAACTTCTTCATTTTCAACACATGACCCAACAAAATGAAACTTTTAACTAACAACAAGGTAAAAACATAGAAGAACATTATGGCAAGTTATATAATTTATAGGCCTAATTGCACTTTTGTTCAATTTACTATCATTATTTCACAAAATTGGTGTTCATTTTGTTTTAAGAATTTGGTCCCTCACTTTTTTAATTGTGTAATTTTGGTTCATCCATTAACTTGACATATAATATTTAATAGAAATAATGATGTGACACTAGTGCAAATCCATATTAGTATTATGTTGTAACATTAACACTTTTATTAAATAGTAAATGTCAAGTTAATCCATGAACCAAAATTACACAATTAAAATAGGGGGGGGGGGGGGGGCGGGGCTAAATTTATGAAAAAAAATAGAGGGAACAAATTCATGAAATGACGATAGTAAGGGATAAAAAAATATAATTAAGCCTAATTTCTATTTTGTTCTTTATCTTGTTAACTTTCTAAAAACATACTTCTTTACTAAAATTTTTCAAACAAATTAGTTAATAAAATAAAAAAAATCCATAAACAATTTAAAATTGCAATAAAATAAATTATCTATTTGAGTAAATTACTAATTTGTCACTTTTTCTATATTTTGTTTAATTCCACTTTCTTTTGACCACATGGCTACCCTTTTTCTTAATTTATCTCTTTATAATTTAATCAATAAGAAGTCTAATTACTATGTTGCCAAACTTTTCCTTGTTCTCTTATGAAATACAAAGTACTATTCAACATCTACTAGATATTCCATGAAGTTTTTGCTTCTATAAGCCTAAAACGTTTGATCAAGAGCATATATTCTCAGATTTCGAACTCATTGATTAGATTTACTGCCAATTTGCCATACTTTTAGCATAACATAAGCCTTAACATATTCTTTTTGTTTGTGGTTAGAACACAAGTCAAGATGAGATTGTCCCCATCATGTCCATTCTGTCCAAATTAATAAATCTAATCTGGAGAAAGAAGAAGCATACACTTAATTCAACTTCTCTTAACATGTTTCACCATGTTTCATTTTGGTTGTGCCCAAAAGGATAGATCTTGGACTAAAATTTTAAGATCATATAACATTTATATAATTTTAGATGATGTCTTGGACTTTTACATAATTTTTATCCAATATGTTTGTTGGAACTAAGACGTATGAAGCATCTAACCTCCCAAATTTTGAAGATAAAAAAAAGTTATTAAATTTTTAGAGATCTTATAAATTTGTGCATTTATAATTGTCCAGATATTGCTCCTTAGTAAAAAAAGCTTTATCAGCGTCCAATATGATTTATATAAATCAGCAGTGCTTTATATTATCTATGCGCTCTCGTTTGAAAGTTGTCTAAAGTCTTATTTGAAGTGTTTTTTTTTAAATCTAAAAAGTTCAATCAATTTATACTTGTGCGCTCTTATACAAATGCCTTATTCCTTTTTATGAGCACTAACGGCCATATATATCCTGCATTAAATGAAAAGCATATATATGTTTGTGCATGAGTACAGCTTTGCAGAAAAATAAGTCAACTTATCAATCTGTCAAACCAAAATAAGAAATGTTCAAAAAAAGCAACTCTAAAGCACAGAACTGCACCATCCTTTTTGGTGTAACCATAAAAGACGTTTGTTCTGCCCCTTCCACATACTCGATACATGCACTGCCATATGGGACAAGTCTTACAGTGTGCCTCTGAATCTTGAAAGTTGTCCATCTCAATGGTTATCCTATCGAGACTATATATTTTACACTAAGACCAAAGTTACGCATAAGAAGTGACAAGAAGAACTAATTACAACGAAAGTGTAATCCCTCTTTGGATTAAGCATAGAAAAACTCTCCATTTTCTTATATTTTGCATAGCAAAGTTATTGCAATATTTTGCTCGGTATTTCTTATCTCACTCTATAAGTAGATTTCTTAAAAACACCTTTTAGGTTGTGAAAGCCTGAGAGGCTTTATGACAAAAAGAATACTTGGATTAGAAAATGATCTGGTTATCACTGTTGTAGGCCTGAAGAGGCTGGGAAGAATACTTGTTTGTAACCAAGGGTTGTTAATGGCAAATCCTTCTATACAAAAGTACTAGATGTAGCTCTCTTAGTGAACTAGTATAAAAATCCTTGCAGTTCTCCTTCCTTATCCTTATCTTGTTTCTTTTGTTTAACACATCGTTTTGTTTAAAGTTTTGCAAAATTTTTTTTTTAAAACCACAATCCAACCCCCCCCCCCCCCCCCTTTTGTGTGTTTCTATTTTTTTCAATGTTTACTCTTGAAACTCTAACCGGATCTCATATAGAAATTTAAGAATGTATAAGTCTAATTAAGGTTGAGTTTAACTAAAACCAAACTAATAGAGTGATTTAAATTGTTTTACTTCAAATTATTTGATAAAAATAGTTTATAAGTTGGTATAAGTTGAAAAAGTTATTTTTAGTTGAGATGTTTAACTGTAAGATGTCCAATGAGATCTTTTGCCCAATGAGGAATGCCAACTATCACAAGTGTCTATAACTATCATAATCATTTTCATTATAAGGATCTTTGATGACAAATACAGAGACAACACCCAACGATGAGCTAATATCGTTGGGTGATGGTTCATCTCTTACAAATTATAAATAGGTGTTTGCGGCATTTTTCAGGACTTTTGCATACTCTCAAATTTGTAGTGAATTTCTTCAATCCCTTCGAGCTTTTGCATCTTATTTCATAGCTTACACCAAATCAATTGAGTCTTGTGTGATCTTAGTAGAGAGAGAAAATTTTCAATGGAGATTCACTTTGGAGCTTCAATGGATAGCTTTCATGGCTTCTTCTCCATCTCTTTCTTTTGCTAAGTTATTGTTTTCATTCATTTTGTTTCTATATTGATTGAATCATTATTATGAACTTCTAGTTTGTTTAATTGAGATTTAATTTCACACTTTATGTTCTAATTTCATTTCTAAACCTAATATAATAATTAAATAATATTAATAAAGAAATTACCCACACAGTATTCAAGCCAACTTTCACTAGACTAGGTAGTCTCTTCCCCATCGCATCAAGCTCCTCTTGGCCAAGATTCAATAGCTTCTTAATCAATACAATAAGTGTTACATTGTTATTCGACCTTAGGTAATTAAATCTTTGGGTGACCTTCTCCCATTATAAGTAATGAAATCTCTTTCTTCTCTACCTTTTCAAGGTAATTTTCCCCCAATGTTCTAGTTGGATTTTTGTGGGTTCCTTGCTACCCTCAGCCCTATCATGTCAGTGGTTGTTTGTCTCTTAGTGCTCTTATTAATTTAGATGGCTAGTCCTCTCATTTGGTTCTCACCATTCTCATTAGCATGAATTTAGGGTTTCTTTGTCTTAGTTGTTAAACCTTATATTTCTTTGAATCTATAGTTAGTTCTCTTGTATTGTCCTAGTAAGATTGCCTACTCTATTGTCTTATGTTTTACACTGTTGTATTGTTATATCAAGCCTAGTTTCAGGTTTGATATTTTCAGGGATGAACTTGGTTTCCCTCTTAGCCTTTGCTTTTCATTGGGCCTTCACCAATCAAAGTGTTGATAAGAGAGGAAAAAAAAACCCATATAATGTCATTAACTTGTTTGCTCCAACTCTTACTTCATAACTTAATAAGGCCTTATTTAGAGTCATCGTAAGTTTTAAATTTAAACATAAATTTGAAAACAAAACATGTCTGATAAAAAGGTATTGAAATGGTTTTTAAATGAATTTTAAAACCATTTTAAATCATTTTAGAAAAAAAAAAAAAAAGTTTTCTAGTTCTAGTTTTAAGTTTGAATTGAATATGGACTTTTGGCCCAATCCGCTACAACATATGACCCACATCAAGCTTGTGACCAATTTGATCCAAACCTACACAATAAATGTAAGGCATGGGATTAAATTTTGAGTACACAAATTAAATTTAGGTCTTTTTAGCTCAATTTGATTGACTTAGCTTGCAAAAAGCCATATAAATCAAGCTTAGACCTCATTTTTGAACCCTGTCTAGGCTTTTGACCTAACCCTATAAAGGTCCACAACCTACATTCAGCCTGCGACTAGTTCAACCCAAACGCGCCTGTTGAAATGTAGAGCTTGATCTTTAAATTTTGAGCACGAATTAAATATAAACTTTTTTAGCCCGGTTGTAATCATGACATGATTGGGCTTAGCCACAAAAGCTAGTACAAACCGAACTTTCACCAGGCTTAGGCCTCATTTTAAAAACCTAAATTGAATCTAGGCTTTTTGCCTTTACTTGCTATAGCTCATGACTTGCTTCAAGCCTACAATCGGTGGCAACTTAAATTCTCTCGATGAATTGTAGAGTCTGGACTTTAAATTTTAAGTACGAATTAAGTTTGGGTCTTTTCGCCTAATCAAATCATGGCTCAATCTGAGCTTAACTCACAAAAGCTTGTAAAATACGTAAATCTTTTCTTTTGTGTTCTATTTTGCTCTCACTTTAGATCATCTCGTTATAGCCTCATGTGAAAAGTCTCATCCTTTTAGTGAATTTTTTAAAGAAAAATTATAAGATTGACAAAAAGTTTTTGAAACTAGAAATAAAAAAAAAAATACAAACTTAAAACTCAGAACTAATTTTAATTTTTAAAAATTTAAAAAACTTTAAACTATCAAATGAGGCTTGAACAATTAATTTTTTTATCCTCATTTAGTGGCAAAATATGTTTATGCTTATTACCTTATGCAAACTATCATAAGTTTCCCCATTAGCTCATTCCAATAGCTTTGGCCATTAAGTGTTCCAAGTGTATGTTTAGACCAAAAAAAAAAAAATCAAAAATAATCATTTATCTTTTACAAACTTAATGAAAACCACCTATTATTTCAAAAATAAATTGAATCAAATATGCATATGATATTAGATAGTGGTTCCTCCTAGTTGTTCGTGCAAATGAGCCTATTTTCTTTTCCAGCTTGTTGGGTTATCTAGAAACCTAGGTGTTGGATGGTGTTGGATCAGGAGGTCTTTAATTTAGTTGCTGTTACTTGGGCTATCTACATCTTGACTAATGACATTTTTCATGGTTATCAATCATCAATGAAATTTAACCACCCTCCTCGCCTATTTGCTTGGTCCTCCCTCCCCTCAACCTAGTTTTGTTGTCATTAATGTTGATGGAAGCTTTCTAGGTAGTCCTCCCTGAGCTGGCTATGGTGGATTGATTCGAGACAACCATGAAAATTGGATTGCTAGTTTCTTTGGATATCTTGGCCAAAGTGACATTACTTTTACTGAGCTGATGGGTATTCTTAAAGGCTTACAAATTGCTTGGTCTTTAGGGTATAAACATGTGGTTACCTACTCAAATTTTGCTCGTGCCATTTTTTTAATGTTTGAGTCCCTCTTCTTCCACAATTTTGCAGTGCTTATAAGAAAACTTGAGGATCTTCTTAATAGTTTGTGAGATGCTTGTCTCCTTCATACCTTATGAGACGGAAATTTTTGTGCTAATCTTCTAGCCAAGAATGGTGCTTCTCAAGATTATGAGTACATCTTTGGATCTCTCCTCATGTGGATCTTTTGCATTATCTTTAGGCTAATGCTTTGAGAGCCCTTTTTCCTTGTGGCCAACTAGCTCCTATTTTTATTTTCTCTTTCTTATTATTATTATTTTTTGTCTTTTTCCATTTTATACCAAAAAAAACTATAAGAAAAGCTAGTACCATACCTTTTTAACGTTTTATTTATTATTAAATGATATTTATGATATAATTTCATTGAATAAACTGAACCAACTCTTTAATGGTGGACTTACATTAAATTTATTAAATAATAAAAAGTATATTGAAAAAAAAAAGCACCAAACAATGTGTTGCTATATTTCTCTTCATATTATTTCATTCAAATATATATTTCTATATTACAAATTGACAATGTAATACACCTTGATGTGTATTCTCCTTCTTTATTTATCACGTGTCTTCTTTATTTTGTGGCACATGTGTTCTAAATTTTTATATCAAATCAATATTTTCTTTCTTAATTAGTTATCAATGAAAAGAAATCATTACTTTTCTCACTTTCTTTAATATCAATGTTTAAATATTTTGAATCACTACTAAATATATTGTGATATTTACAAATCATTAGAAAAACATTTTTTACCGATTAAACTAATTTTGAAAATTTTTAAAATTATGTTTTAACTTATGTATCTTTTGTATTTTAGTTTATATTTTTTATTCTCGATAAAATTAAAAGTTTAATGACTATGTACTGTTAGTATAAAAAATTTTACACTGTCAATCAATTAGAAATCACCGTTGTCATAACTTTTAAGGTAGTTATTTTAAAAGTCAACAAACTTACTATATATGGTAGTTTGTGATTGGATGACAGTATAAAACTGCTTTATACTATCATTACATATCCTATTATCTCTAAAATTAATCTTCTATGAATTAATTTTCTTAAATATTTTACGCTATTTAAAGCTGGCACTTGTGTGTGATCATGCATATTTGAGTTTGGAGAGTCATTCTCCATAATAGGCACGTACTCGTGCTCTTATAGGAAAATCAACTTTCTTTCACAATGTACTGACAAAAATAGAAAGAATAATAAAATGACACCTTACAGCAGACTAAACATACTTACTGTAACACATTTTCTAATACATTTATTTTTAATATATTCTTTATTATTAATTAAAATTCATCAGAGTATTTAAAAAAGTGTTACTATCCTTTCTCTTTACTATAATTATGGATTATGAGTATGAAAAATGCTACAATATACTTTTTAACACATTCTTTTGAACATATTTTTTTATTATTGACTAGAATTTATTGAAAATCATAAAGTTTTGTCAATCTCACTTCATGTTTAATGAAACTTATGATTTTGTAGTTTTTTAATAAATTTCAACCAATAATAAAAGGAGTGTTAGAAGAAATATATTAGAGGATATGTTGATAACATTAGTTTTATGGGCATTGATAAGGGTGTGTATGACCTGGTCTGTCTCACTAATCTGACTTGGTTTGAAGTTAATTTTGACAAGTTCAAATTTTAGAAATTAGATCCGATACATTTTGAGGATAAGTTTGGATTATGTTTCGGGTCATCTCAACTCAACTTAATGTTTTCTATTCTTTTAAAAGTATAATTTTTTTTAACAATTGTATATCAATAATAAAACTTTTTGATTTAATAGATAATATTTTGTATAACATAATATTATATTTATAATTATATTATTTATTTTGAAATATATAATGTAAAATATATTTGATTTAAGATTTATACTTTATTAATTTTACAATTTAACTATACATAATATTAAGATTGATGTATTATGTTAAAGATTAAGTTGACCCAGTCTTGTCCTATATATTATTGGGTCTTGATTGAGTCAAATTCAAATTCACATAAATGATCCTATTAAAAAATCAGGTCTGATAAGAACAAAAATACACTTGTCCCAACCTACCCACACTCATCCTTTTTTTTTATTATTATTATTGGTCAAGACCCACTCATCCCTTAGTTTCTATTGCTATCATAGGCCCATTCGATTTTGGGACAGGTCCAATAATTTTTTGGGATCCAAAGTCTGACTTCTTTTTTGTCGGTGATCGTTGTTTGAGAATGACTGATTCGCATTATGGGTTAGGATTGGCCCAAAATATTTGGATAACAATAAGTAAGCATAGCTAGGATATATATATATATATATATATGCTTAGAGTTCTTCTAGCTATTTAAATGAAAAATATCTCTGTACCAAAGTGTAACAAGTAATAGAGCATTACACCACTAAATGCAATCATTTTGTCCAATACCAAAATTGTTATATGTATGGTTCTTAATAGATGTTTAGAATGCAAACACTAATCGCTTTTGTATTGTTTTCGAAGATAAAAACTTTTCATCAATTATTTTAATGCCAACTTATTAATATTTTTATATCTACTACTATTTGCAAAAATTTAACTAATGTTTAAATAAATTAAAAAATCAAATACATTTTAATAAAATCATTAATTAAGGAAAAACTATTACTAATTTGAATTATTAATATGGATATGAATTATAATAATATTAATATTATTACTCGTGTCATGCACAAAAGTTATTTCAATAATTTAGTTATTCAATTTTTATTTGTTTTATTTTTAGTACAAATTTTTAAAATTAATGTTTATTAATAAAAATATTTTTAAATTTCGATAGTTTTTTATTTCAAAAACAATCACCAAAAAGAGAAAAAGGGGAAAATTACTTTAACTAGGTGTTGTTTGGTTGAAAAGATACGGTGAAAAGAGAAATAAAAAGATAGTGAGTCTTACTTATTTTTATTTTTGCACAACAATGACGAGGAATAGCAAGAAATTTGATCCTGCATGATTAATAATCGATTATCACCGATTGATAATTGATTATCGATCATTTTTTACACTAGAAATCTATTTCCAACATAATTTAATCGATTATGGAAAACTTTAATCGATTAAAGATTTTTCTCATAATCGATTAAACTTTTGGCACAATTGGTTATGCCTTTTTTTAATATGATTTTAATTTTTTATTTTTTTTTTCTCTTATTTTCTCACCTACCTCTATTCACTTATTTCTCTTTTATCTAGTTTCATCCACTTTATTTTTCACCTAATTCTTTTTTTTCTACCAAGCAAAGCATGGTGATTTCCACAGAAGTAGGATTTCTGGGGCAGAAAAGAAATTGAATTAAAAAAAAAAAAATTGTGAACAGTTTCTGCATTCCTCGTACGTCTATATAAACATGACAAGGCAGTTACTGTTTCGTGTTGGTAGAAGTTCAAGATTGATAGTGTGCTGTTGGCCTTGTTCTTCGTCAACAATGTCAATGGATCTCAATGATTACAAAATCATAAAGGAGGGTGACGCTGAGATACTTATGCACCTCAAGAATGAAGTGTTCTATAACAAAGCCCAGGTCCCAAAATCTCCTCTTTCTTCTGCTTTTCAATTTTCATGCTTCTTATGTATTCATTTTGTGCACCAAGTACGTTTCTGGTTGAACTTTTAGTGTTCTCTGAGAAACTCTTCCTACACAAAAAGCTCAGAGAGTGAAGAAAAATCAAATTTTGACACTTGGGTACTAGAGGGATTTCTGAAACATTGTAGTTATTTTCTGGTTATGGATTGTTTGAGTTGGAGTTTATTGATGTGCTCTGTGTCTGTCATTTGAATTATTGAAGTCTATTCGAATTGTATTGGCTAAGTTTTTTGATTCCCAAGCAAATTCAGCTTTTGTGGAAAAAATAAATTGAAATTTGGGTAGTAGAGCTATATTAGAAACGTTACCATTATGGATGATGCCTAAATGTCTATTACTTAAATCAATGAAGTTTGAATATTATTACCTAAGTTCATTAGATTCATTCTCTTGGATAATTTTATTTTTTATATATATAATCTGTCGTTCATGATTTTGGGCTGTGAATGAGCAAGTTCACTTTTTGTGGTTGGTGAATGTTACTCACTCTTCTAGTCTTCCGTTGTATAATTGTTAGGTTAATAACAGGGACATGTCAATTGCTGTATTGAGAGCTTTTATTTCCAAACGTAAGCAAGAACATGAAGCAAAGTTGTCCAGTAGAACAAAAGCAGCACAAGAACTATCAGAAAGTGGTATTTCTGAACCTGTTATGGAGGATGGAGCTCATGCATTTCTCCCAGAAGATCATAGATCTATTAGGGAATGTGAATCACGTGAAGAGGTATCTTCTGAAGAACTGTGCAACACAGCAGAAGAATCAGTGAAGACAACTGAAGAATGACATGCTGTGGGAGAGTCAATCAATATTTCAAAAGGAAAAGTTCAGAGGGAACTGAAGCCACCAAGAGTTCTTGAGGTTTAACACAATTTTTAAGTTTCCATTTACATAAATATTAATGCCATCTGGGCATCACCATTTAATAGCTTATTAAATAATTTTTGCTGTAATGAAAATCCAGAAATCGTATCACGTATGTAATCACTCTTATGCAGGCTTTGTCTGCTACTGGGTTAAGGCTCTTAGATATGCTCGTGAAATAGAAGGAATTGGGCAGGTTGTTGCTCTGGACAATGATAAAGGTACTTCAAGGATTGTTCATCATACAAAGAATAAAGTCTTGTATATTGTCTTACAATTTTATTCTATTGGTTTAGAACACAAAAGTTCTAATGTTATTGAGGCTGCATACGTTGTTAGTTTGTTACTTCTGGTCCTCTCCTGACATTTGGAGGGAGGTGGGGGAGCTTGTGTTTTGAGCTGCTTTTTGTGTATCTTGCCCAGGGTAAGCATGAAGAAGGCAAGTAAACTGTTGTGGAGTGGGACCCCACTTTGTATCTGGACACCTTCTGATTACTGATTTCTAGGCTGTTTAGCATTTTATTTATTTATTTATAATAGGCTCTTTTTCTTTAAGCGATTAGTACTTCTTTGCATCATTTATCTTATGAATTTGCAGACTTATTACTCCTGTATTTTTTGCTTCTACCAGCTTCTGTGGAGGCATGCAGAAGGACATCAAATTCAATGGTTCAGTTGCCTGTTCAAAAGTGGAGTCTCATCTTGCAGATGCTCGTGTATATATGTTAACCCACTCAAAAGAATTTGATGTGGTAAGTGGATGCATTTTTTTCATTTTGATTTTTGAGCACATCAAAGAGTTTCTACCATGACTTGAACCTATGATCACTAGATTCACCACCCCAATTCCCACCCCATCCCACCATATACACCTGATATACACTTAACTTAGTGGCCTATGGTAGTTGGATGCTGCTGTTATGTGCTTGTATTGAGTGTGGAACCTTTTAATATAAGGAAAAGAACTTTCAAATTGCTTAGTCTGAATCATGGACTATAATATAGGATCTACTGCTGGTGAACCCTTGTTAATATTGAATATATTATCTGTTGCTCTATCTAATGCAAAGAACTGAAGAAGCTTGGTTATATATCTTTTAAATTTACCCACTTTCATGGTCTTCATGTGTTCTGTTTTTTCAGGTTGATCTTGATCCTTATGGTTCACCCTCTGTGTTTCTGGATTCAGCAGTTCAATCTGTTGTTGATGGAGGCATGCTGATGTGCACTGCAACAGATATGGCAGTGCTCTGTGGGGGAAACGGGGAGGTCTGCTATTCAAAGTAATGTTAATACTCTTACTGGGTATGAGCTTTCGTTCAACAAAAAATTGTTTTTTGGACTGAATTTCTAACAATTGCCATTCATACTAGATATGGATCAATTCCACAGAGAGGAAAATATTGCCATGAAATGGCTTTAAGAATCCTTCTGGCTTCTATTGAGGTACATATATAATGCTTATATTTCTTCACAATGAATTAATATTAATTAAATTTGTTTCGAATTTTCAATTAAAAGGAATTGAGAGGTGGCATAATTGTCCAATAGTATATAGTTATTTTATTTCACAAGTGGAATTTAAGAAATGTCAGATAATAAATGTTGCTATCCTTTCCCTGCAACCATGAAAGTAGGCAAATTCAAGATGAGAACAAGTAGCTCTTTATTTTAAATATTATGATATTTAAAACAGATGGATGAAATATCCCTTACATTGGAATATTAATTTTATGGAAGGCTCCAAGCTTGTTTCCTGTCAATGCTTGCTAGACATAAGATGTCTCTTCATGGAACTTCTGAGAATTAATTGTTGTTGCATTCCTATCAATTACAAGTTTACTGGATACAAAAATCACTGTGTTAAATTGATGGCGCTTCACAGAAAAGTGATAATCATTAGAATATATATTTTTTAGTATGATTTCTGGTTGAGTATCTGTAGTTGCTCATATTTGGTTTTGGTTTCTGCTTTATAAAAGAAAAAAATGCACATTTTTGAAATTTCATATTCTATTTTGCTTACTGTTGTAATGTGTCATTATACCTGAGCTGAAGAAGCACCAATGAAGTGTGATACAAGTACTATATGATATAAATGGAAATTTCTTAAAGATATAGGATACTAGATGACTAGCATACATTCTCAGTAATTCAGAGAAAAAGTATATATTGAACATGGATGTTAAAAGAAAGTATACACCTACTTCTCTTTCTGTATCTAAATTTGATTTGGAACTATAAGATAATCCTCATACTCCCAAACTACATGTCAGGTGTACTAGACAAGAATAAGAGGTTACCTGTTGCTTGGGTTTGTGCTTCATACTTCATAGGTTAATTTTAGTTGAATGAATTACCAGATGTTTATATCAATGCACTCTGTTGTGTATTGTAACACCCCTACTTTTGTATATTAAATTATTTTGTATGTTAAAAATTGTTTTTAAGTCATCAATATATTTAGAACAATTAATAATAATTTTAGAAAATTTTTTGGAATTTATTGAGGTAATTTTTTGTTAAATGACCAAAATACCCCTGGTTAACTGCGAGAGCAGACCAGAGACTTTTTGACTTTAAAGTATTTTGAAAATTTTATACTAGGTATGTTTTAATTATAAAAATTTTATTTTGAAAGAGAAATAGTGAAAATGTAACACTCTTATTTAGCTTTTCAACTATTATTCTAATAATTGACTAGTTAATTCTGAAAAATCAAGAAGAAATTTCAAAATTTTGATTCTCACCCTTATGCTCAAGATTTCAAGAGCTATCAAGTCGTGATTTTAATAATTTTTCTGAGCCGAAGCCCGAAAAAATTAGAAAATGACGATTTTGTCCCTACTTCTCAACAGTAAAGGCTGACATGAGAAAAAGATTAAACTGACATTAAAATGTTAGTTTGAGCTTAGAATCATGTTATATATATTAAAATATAATTTTGGAAATTTTTGGAAATTTTTTGAAATTTCTGTGTAAAATGACCAAAATGCCCCTAGGTGTCTAATAAGCCAGCTGATATTTGTTTAACGTCCAAAATTGGTGAAAATGGTAATTTCAATTTATTTATAGGTGAAATATTTAATTTTAGAATTTTCATAAAAATTTTGGTATTTATTGAATTAAAATAGAATTTTTATGAATTTTCTAGCTTAAAAATACAAAATAAATACATATAGTTTGAAATAAATTAATAAAAATTAAAATTAACTATCAGAATTTATTTTGATAAAAATAATGTATTTGTAAAGTTTTACATTTAATTGCATTTTTTTTATATTAAAAGTCAATTTTTTTAGTTTAAGCGATTTTATCGGTACCGGTTAATTTACTGATAGACAAAATTGACATCTAGAAGGTGGACAGCTAGGGGAGCATGTCCCCAACCTAGGAATAGCTAATTCACCACCCTAAATGGTGTATGTGTCCCTAAATTGGATTAAAAATAAATAAAAATTAGATTTATGACATAATAATGACATAATGGATGACGTAATGGTGGGACACCTAAGCCCTCCTCTTCCCCTATAAATACCAACATCCATGAACAAGATTTTCACCATTCCTCTCCTCCATAAGCTAGAGAGCCTCTTTTTCTAAAAATTTTTCTTATTTGTTTTTATGTTAAATTTTTCTAGTTTTTCAACAACTAGTAAAGTTCTCTTTCTAGGAGCTCTGCATCAGCAATTTCATCCTCTCTATCAATTATCTTAGAGGTAATGGGGGGAGTGGGGTTGGTTCTAAATTTATTGTCACTTTGCATATTGGTAGGAAGGGTTTTCCCCAAAACCCGTTTAGGCTTAAATTTTGATATTGTTATTATTATTTAAAGTTAAACTTAATTTTTACTAAGTTACCTCTGTTCAAATTTAGATTATTAAATCATGATTATTAAATTGTTACTGTGCTCAAATTTAAATTATTAAATTTTACTTGCTAAGCTATTACTCTGTTCAATTTTAGAAATAAAAATACATTTACTAAGTTGTTATTCTGTTCAAATTTAGAAAATCAAAATGCATTTATTTAGTTGTTATTCTGCCAAAATTTTAGTAATTATACTATAATTGTTATATCGTTATTCTGTTAAAATTTTGATATAGTACAATTTATGCAAAAGAAGACAGAAATGTTGATTATACTGGTGTTCAAATTAAATGAGACCAGGGAAACCTGTGTTTGAAAAATTAGGAAGTGATAAATTAGTGAGTAATGTAAAGCAAGTGACATGCAGTGGCATGGCACCCTGCTAGGGAAACCACAGTTTGGTACGCTGAGGAATGAAAGGCGGGGACCCACTTACGGAGGTCTTGGGGGTAGGCATCGAGTGGTGAAGGTCCCAATGGTTAGGGTAGCGCCCTTAAGCCGGGATATTCTCCTGATCAAACTCGATAACCACGACAACTGCTCAACATTTCAGGATTGGTTTGAGAGTATACCTCTATAAATGGATATCCTAAATTGTTATTTTGTCCCTCAATGATGACGAGGACTGTACCATGTGATGGTGTTGAGAGAGGTATATATACTCTCAGTCACTTTCCAAGTTCTATGAGAACTATTACCCACTAATAGAAAGTATGGATTCATACCTAGTCAAGGATAGTCGGATACAACTTAGAATGAACCTTAGGATCCCTTGTATTGTCAACTGTGTTTTATCTTTGTTTTATGGTAGATTTTCTACTGTACATGTAAAAGTGATTTAGAACAAAACACCTCACTCCATTATTTTCTTTGTGTATGATTGATCGTGATTGTTGAAGATGATATTAACACCTCGTGATACTGAGTATGAGTTAGAAGACACGTCAACGGGGGAGGACCTGAAGACCTATAGTATTTTTTTTTGTACGAGAGATAGGGTAGATGAACACTGCTCTGTATAAGATTTTTTGATGTATTTTTTTAGTTTTTTTTTTTATTATTAAACCAGAATGTACAGTTTTATAATATATATGCATATACAGTTTTATTTTTCATCTTTTACTGCCATTTTCGAATTTGTTAAGTTTGGAATTGCTTTAGTAGAAAAAAAATATACACATATTTTCATTTACTTAAACTTAATAACTAAATTAATATGAATTGTATTAAATACGAATGGGTGTTATATGCATCAATTGCTAAATGATAGGAAAGAATTCTGCTTTATTTTCTGTCAGAAAGGGAGGGGGGGAAGTAATTTCCCTTATTCCTAGGGTTTGTATGTGTTTTTTTTTTTTTTGGTTGGGGGGTGGGTGTGGGGTAGTTTGGACACCAATTCAAACAGTTCTTCTGTAAGCATACTTTGATTGTAACTTAATTGTTTGTATTCTCCTCTCATTTTGATGCCTAGATATTGTACAGCCATTTGTACATTGTACACCAATCATATTGTGTTAAACTTATACCAACCAAGTTTCTATAAATTGTCTTTTACTATGCATATAAGACTTTCCTGCTCATTTAATACAGAGTCATGCTAATCATTACAAGCGATATATTGTTCCTGTGGTATCTGTTCAGATGGATTTTTATGTTCGTGTTTTGTTCGCATATACACGTAAGTCATCTTTGTTTGCTGTCATCATTATATTACTTTATTGCATGATGATTGCATAATCCATCACTGTCTATGCTGCCAACTGAAACATGAAATAATTGGTTGCAGTTCTGCCAGTGCAACAAAAAACACTCCCCTAAAGCTTTCATATGTTTATCAGTGCACTGGGTGTGATTCTTTCTACCTACAGCCCATTGGGAGGGACCGTTTCCAAGGTATATATCCTGTTCGCTGGTCTGCTTCATGCACCATTTGAAACTCTAAACACTGAGTCATATTTGTTTGTATGTGTATGACAAGAAATAGAAAATGAAATAATTAATCCTGATTCACTATTTCTGTGTATTATTTCAGTTCATGGCATTTTATTGCTGTTCTATGATGCTTTTTAATTATTAAAGCTATTGGTTTTTCAAAGTTTCAATGTAATTGTCAGTGAACTGTGTAGAGTGCAAATTTCTATGATGTGATCTGTTCCTTACATTATTGCATAGCATCTTGTTTGTTTTGGGTATTTGGTTTTCCAGGTTTGTTTCCCTGTAGCCAAAAACAAAATTGGGGTGACAGCCTGTATAATACTTGTACGGGTGTTGCTTGCATGGGTGTTCTTTTCATGGTCTAGAGTGGAATCGGGCTGATTTTATCTTTAGTAGTGACAGGATGAGATTGTTTGATGTGTATAGGTTGACCTGTCAGTTTCTGTGCGGAGATGGTTATTGCTGACAACATACCAGGATAAAAATCTTCAAATTCTTTTTTTTTTCCTTGGTGCATTTATCACATGATTCACATCTATGTTTACCTCATCTTTTATAGGTGTCAGCATGTAGTGTGGGAAGGAGATGTGGTGGATGATCAAAGTCTATTTTGATGCCCTGGTTTAAAGTGTTCCTTTTATTGTTAAATTTGTATTTTAAGTTGCAAATCGAGTCTAATGCTGGTGATTCACTTGATTGCCACGGTGGCAATTGGCAGCGATCCATGAGAAATTGTGATTGCCCTTGTTAATCATCAGATTTTGAGTTGACTTTCCTATTGAATTGCACTGTTAAACTAAAAAAGTTATTTTTCTAGACCTTTCTGAGGGGTATGGGCTCTTGGCAATAAACCAATAGCATGTTGCAATCCTTGAAGCCTACAAGGTTAAATTAAATGTATTGATTTATTTGATTGATTTAACATGCAATGATGTGTTGATGGGGGAGCCTTATTTTCATTTTTTCAGATTAATAGTGTCAGATATCTGCCCGGTTATGGTCCTGTTGTTCCTCAAGAATGCAATTATTGTGGGAAGAAATTCAGTGTGGGTGGACCTATATGGTCTGCTCCTATCCATGATCAAGAATGGGTGACTTCTATACTTGCAGACGTGAAATCTATGAAAGACAGTTATCCTGCACATGATCGCATATCGGCTGTGTTGACTACAATATCAGAGGTGTGTTTTTGTACTATATTTTTACCTTTTTGAATACCATGCATATATCACGGTATGGTGTGATTCAGATGTGTAGCATGTAGTGCAATCTACTGGGCTTCTACTACTAAGTAGAAGTCCTTTTACATGGAAATATTTTGCTTATGTAGTTATTCTGATATTTTTCAATAATTTGCGTTCTTTTCAGGAATTGCCAAATGTTCCCTGTTTCTGAGTCGGCACAATCTCTGTGCAACACTTAAATGCACTTCTCCTTCGGCAGTTATTTCCGTTCGGCCGTTATCAATGCAGGCTACCGTATATCTGGAACTCATGTTAATCCACTGGGACTGAAATCAGATGCGCCCATGGATGTTATTTGGGATATAATGCGCTGCTGGGTAAGAAGTTACAAGTGATCGTTGCTGGTGTTCTGTTCATAATGTAGTTAAGACTTGCTTCTTTATTTGTTTTTGTTCTTGCAGTATTGTGTGTGTATATGTGCGTGCGTGCGCTTTTATATAAAATGCCATGTCCCTTCTGACAACCGCATGGCTACAAGCCTACAACTTAATCTTAAAGTGGTTCATTTTCTAATATTAGTATTTTGGACAAGACAAGACATAAGGAATGATTTGCTTTTGTCACTTCTCAGTCACTGATTCCGTTACACTATAGGTCAAAAATCATCCTGTGAAAGCTCAACCAGCAGATCAACCTGGAAGTGTCATACTTGCAAAGGAACCTGTTCTTCAGGTATATTTTGTATCTCAATTTTATGTTCTCCCATACAATGTTGGCTTTTTATATTATAATTCAACATTATGCCATTTATATGCATAATTGTTAGTCATATTTAATATGGTCTCTCAGTAAACTCTCTTCTTTTGTCCCCTGTAGGCTAATTTTGCTCAGCTGTATCATCTCTTAGCAAGGCGCAAGTTAAGAGGTTGCACGCTTTCTTCCAATCCTGAAAGGCATTGGGGTCCTAAACTTAGGGCTGGACGTCAAATTACTAGCAAGCAGTCTCTCTTTTGGGTCAAGCAGCAGTTAATGGAGTTCTCAAGCAGGAAGAGAATGAAGATCTAAAGTAAGAGGCAAAAGGACACAAGATACTACCACAGCTTAGCTCACAAATGTGGTTCTTTCTTGAAATTAATTATATCAATGTTGAGAGCACTTGGGGCTCTATATTTTGGTTGCTAAAGAAAGCCCGTTTGTTGTCACAACATTTTGTAAATAGCATAGTTTAGTGAGAGAGCTAGATGGTATAGTTGTTCCTCAATTAGGTAGTGTCACTATGTTGCACCTTTACATTGATTAGAGGTTGAATCTAGGAATTTGTTTAGTTGAATAATTTTTTTCATTTTGTATTTTTTTTTCGTGTGGTTGAAGTTTCAATTTTTGACCTGCTTGGTCCCCATGAAAGAACTTGGGTAATTATGTTTTTTTCTTTCTTTCACTTCAGCAATATGATATTGTATACTGGTCTTCAATAACAATGTCATCTCAACTTTTATTTCAAAAGGTTTATAACATTTTGTTATTGAAGCAGTCAGGAGGAGAAAATAAGTGCGGATGTTTTAACCAATATTGTGGCAATGAAGATGTTAACAAAGAACAAATTATTAATACCCTTCCTAAGGATTGAAGATGTTTTTGATGAGCAACATGGGAAATATATGCAATGTTTGTCAATAGGGAGAACAAAAATTTTCAGAAGGCTCGTAGGTTACCGCAGCTGATTTAATTAACGTATTAATCTAGACCTATGTAGAGACATATCAAGTCTTTTACTTCGAGACAACTGGGCCAGGAGCATTGATGCAGAAAATTATTGTTTATAAATGCTCCATTGTTTTAGCCTTTGGATTGATAAATTTGTATTAAGATTGTATGACTTCATTGATAATAAAAACAAAGAGAGAACGGTATTGCAGTTTCTAGAGCAGTAATGGGCTTGGGCTTTCAGCAGTTTAGAAGTTATGGACAAAACAGTTTGCTTCAATTACAAATGGTAGGACCTCGATGCCAATTCTCAGTCTCAAAATGTAATTATCATATTGTTATTTTACATGAAATTTCTTTTCAAGGACATATTTGGCAAATTGTTAAAATTAACTTCTGAAACTAATCTCTATTCTGATTCGTATAGTGGTCCAAAAACAACAACAATTGCAACTAAAGTTTCCCTAACAAACCGAGTGTGCGACACTGTCAGCAAGGTAAAATCCCATAGGCTGTCAATTAAATTTTTTCCGACAAAGACAAACCAAAAAGTTAAATGAATTTACCAGATAAAACACATGATCACCACAATTCCCCTGTAACAATAATTTCCATTGGTAACTGAATATTGGAGTTTAGTTGGGACAATAGTGAGTACAAAAATTTTAAAATTTACAAAATAGTACTCGTCCAATAAGACCAAAATAACAGCTCTGCAGGTGCATTGACAACTTTCAAATAAAAACCAATACCAGAAGCTTCCAAATCTAAAAAGGTACAAGGATGTTCATATTTTTATCGCAGCCACATTATGGTTTTAGTCACCTGAACTCCAATTATGCTACTACCAATTGCAGAAACTATTATTTAGGTCATCATTTTCACAACATAACAGATACATCAGCATTTTTTTATCTGCACATACTGAACTTGTTGTATAGTGAGAATTCTGAATTAACGTGCGATTTTAAGTTTAGATCTAAAGATAGTTTGAATTGTACATCATTAATCGTTCTGTTCTCTTTTTCCTTTGGGTTGTGCCTATAACATACAATATTATTAGAATAGGTTATAATTAAATTGTGAAATGCAATTTTAGACTAAACTAAAATTGTCTTTGGGTTGTGCCTATAACATACAATATTATTAGAATAGGTTATAATTAAATTAATGAAATACAATTTTAGACTAAAACTAAAATTGTCTTCTACCAGATATGAATTTCAATTGTTTGATATGTATTTGCAATATTGCCGTTGCTTATTCAAGGGGCTTTTAGGTTCAATTTTTCCGCAGAGTTCTTGTAACTAATTGTAAGTTTTCATTCAATTAAATTTGTTTGTTTGTCATCCATTGGAAAGTGACTTTATATTTATATAGCATGACAGACACATCTCAATGGATTTGGATGTTTTTCAATTTCAAATTAGTAGCTGCCGATAGGAGAATATTTAAGTGGCAGATAAAGTACCAACGAAAAAATCAAACCTTCAGAATACATAGTTAAAAATTTGATCACTTCAGTAACAAATAAGACATACATTAATATCCGTCCTCAATAGATTTGGATGTTTTTCAATTTAAAAATATTATCTGATGATACGACAATATTCAAGTGGCAGAAAAAGTACCAAAGAGAAATCCAACCTTCGGAACACATCAGTTAAAAATTTGATCACTATGGATCTGTACTCAGTAATAAACAAGACATACATCAATACCCGTCCTATTATTTAACATGAAACGCAATGCTTCCATGTGATCTCTACCCATCAAACAATAATAAAAAGAAAGCATTGGCCTACGGTGTGTACTTATTGTTTCTAAGCTCAAACCATGAAGTTACTAAATAGAATTACAGCTAATAATGCTGCAAAATTTAAGCAGTGAATAACAGCTAAGTTGAAAATAAATACTAGGAAAAATAATACAGTATATAAATAGTTTCACTTCAAGTTCTGTGACTGTTATGCAGATAACCAAAACTGATTCACGCTTTGCCATTGGCCACTGATGCTCCAACAGGGTTAAGCTCATCCCAAGCTTCAATCCAAGTGACCATGGCATCTGCCAACTTGTCAAAGTAAGGATCTACCTTGGTAAGCTTTTCCTTGACTTGCTTGGCAAGCTCAATGTAGCATTTCTGAACAGTGGTAGCTTCTTTTGGAAGAACAATGCTCTGGAAAAATGGAATAATGTCTTCTTGCCAGAATATGCCTTTGTACTCCTTCCTCAGATTTACAAATGGGTTACTGGCCTTGCTGTGATAGATATAGGGCAGACCAGTCTTGATTCCCAATCCCAAGTGATCACAGATTACCTAAATCATCATTAAAATATCTCAGTTGTTTTCATGCAATGATATTCATATAAATACAACTATCAATTTACTGCATAGAATTGGTAAAATAAAATAAAAGCCAAGATTAGACCTGCAGCACCAGCCAGCCCACATGTCGTCATAGCGTCCAATAGGCTGACCATCACCCATAAGACCAAAGTACATTGCTGGTCCAATGAGATCGCGATCAAAGCCCAAGTTCATTCCACACATGGGAAACAAAGTGCCCTTTGGTATGGTCATGACAGCATCCACATACCTTATAATAATCACAATATTTACAATCAAACTTACAAACAAGTTAATTTTTTGAATTTTTCGAAGGGTCACAAGAGTACAGGTAGTACCTTGTGTTCCTCTCAAGAGGCTTCACAAGCTGAGTAGGAGCATCATAGTCTGGGATGTTGAGCCAAAGACCATGAGAGACTGCAGTTGGTACACCTTCACGGAGACTGAAGGGGTAACCACGAACAAATCTGCACCTTCTCGGAAAGGTTCATAGAGGGTGTTGAAAAAGTATGGTGTGGATGGGCAGAGAAGGTTTTTTTATATGCTGCTCAAGTGCATTAATCTTGTCTCCAGATGGATTAGTGGCAACCTACATCACAACAAAAAATACGAATAATTAAATAATAAATCCTAAAATTTTAAATGAAAGAGCAGAAAGAAATATACATTGATGAATCCAAGAACGTATTGGTATATATATATGCCTATAAAAATAAATAAGTAAAAAAAAATGTCAACATTAATACATATAGCTGGAGGACACCTCAGGATCCCATCATTTCCAGACGATCAATCTATATCATGTTATTATTCACCAAATGCAGACACTAGATCTAACCATAGTTTCAAATTTTCAATCCAACACTGGTTAAGGAGAGTGAAACGGGTGACAAACAAAGTTTACATCATGGACCAACATCAAAGCTTTACAATTACAACAAAAGAAAACCACATTCTTGCAGACAAACTTGACATGACGCAATACACAATCAATTTTCAAGACAATGCCAAACTTTCAAAAATCACTAGTTTTTGGGTTACCCACAGGTATCCTCCTTAGCAAATAATCTTATTCGACTGTCTACCACTAAATGTGGGTACCTCCGGTAGAGATTCGAACCTCAGTTTACAACATTGACAGAGACTAACCCCTTCTGCTAGACCCAACCCCGTTGATCCAAAAACCATGCTACGTAATAACAAACCGACATTCTGTTTCAAACAGATCGTAAAGCAAAAAGAAGATCCAATCCGTGCAATGACCATAAATAACAGAAGAAGCATCATCAGTTACACTCACAAACAAGAACACAACAGGATCCAAATTTTACAGACTAAGGAAGAGATCAACAATTTCAAACCAAATTCAAGAAACCATGTCAAGATCTAGCCAAGACCAATGGCAAAAACAAAGAGATCATAACAAAGGGGTGATGAGATTGGAAAAACTCACAAAGCAGTCATCATCAATAGTGTAGATGTACTTCTTCTTGGACACCATGTAGCCAAAGCAACGGCATGCAGAGTCCTTGAAGGAGATGCAATTGGCCTTGGGGCCAAGAATCCTGTTGATGTCATTGCGGTTGTAGAGCTCATAGTCAAAGCCTTCAGGGACCTGATGGTCTTTGAAGGGTCGCCATCTTGCACAATTATGAGATGGTAAGGCTGAAAGAATGGCCTCCACATCTCCAAGAAATCGAGGTTCCTGATCGTGGGGATCACGATGTCGAGCTCATCTTTCAAAAGGGGCGTCGCTGATGCCATGGCACGGAATTGGAAATTGAACACAAGTTGTTCTGACTTGTGTGAGTTTCACAGACACAAAGTGTGTGTGAGAGAGTTTGAAGACGCAGGGGAGAGAGGGAGTTTGTGAAGGACTATAATATAAATGGGTGGCACGTGAGAGCCCGCTGTTTTCGGCACGAGTGGCTCTCAGAGAGACGTGTCTAAATGCTTAAGGTAAGAAGACTCCTTCAACTTCAAACGTTGGTGGTGTGTGTTGCCGGACAATAAGGTGCCCCCTCAGCACAAATCAAAAAATATATTATATAGCTCATAATAATAACAATAATAATAATAATAGTGTTTTTTTATGTGTTGGAGTTAATGTAGGGGTGTTTGTGAATTGGAGTGTATCATTGAAGAGAAAATCATCTGATCTAATTATTTTGATTTTTTTAATTTATTATCCAATCGATTTGGTTTAAGATTTAAATTGATCTGATCCAATCTAATCTAAAGCAGTTTGGATTGGATCGATTTTTAGTTTTAATTTCATTTTTATTTTCTTTAGATAAAATATTTAATAAATAGTAAGATAATAATAAATATAATAAAAAATTATTAAAAATATCAAATGTCTCGTTTATTAAGTCATTATGTAGTTAATAGTAGTATAACTCTTCAAATATAGACTATTAAAAATAAATTTACACAACTGATGGTTACATTTATGTATTTTTATTAAAAAATATCTTTAATTAAATATACTTTTTATAAATAAGTATAAGTTGCATGATAAATATGTGCAATATCATAATTTATAAATAAAAATATATACTTATGTATAATTTCGGTTTGAATTAGATTGAATCGGTTTTTAAAATTAAATCCAAAATCCAATCCAATCCAATAAAAATTTCAGTTTTGAGATTTTCTATTTGTTCAGTTTTCTATTTTTGGATCGGTTTTTTTGGTTTTTATTGAATGAATCGGTCTATGAACACCCCTAAGTTAATGCACATTGATGGGGGAGAGATATGTGAGAATCAAATTTTGTATAATTTGCTTGATTTGATATAGAAAAATATATTTGACCTGATTATGATGAGAGATCACTACTAATGTAACAACAAATTCTAATTTCTTTGGTTTAAATTAACATGACAAAACGAAACTAAATTTGATGAGGTAAATATATTACTATTTCTAATCCTTTATATAAGCAACAAATGATAGTGTTTATCATTTGTTGCTTATATAAAGGATCGAAAGTAGTAGTTCATTAGTAAAGAAGTAATGGGTGAATTGAGGCTTTTCTAGTGGTAAGTGTCAACTATTAATTCCTCGAAATACATAATATTTCTCAATAAATGTTATACTAGTATTCTAGCCCGTGCATTGTATGAGTCAAATTTAATATGTAAATTTATTATCATAAGTCTTTATCTTAAAAAGTAAAGAATTATTCATACCATTTAATAAATTTGTTTACAGAAAAATATTAAATATATATACTTATAATAATTGTCAACATAATAAATTAAAATAATTAAAATTCAATAATAATCTCAGTTTTTACACTTTTATTTAATAATAACAATAAAGTGAGAGAAATTTAAATAGAGAAACAATAGTTTTTTATTTTCATAATAGAAGAAAGAATAGTGACAAATCATTATCCCTAAGAAACCGAAAAAAAATTATCCCATAAAATCGAAGATAAGAGAAGCAATTTTTGTTTTTAAAGAATAGGCAAGATAGTTAAAATGAGATAAGAGATAAAAGAATTTAATTCAAATAAGAGATAAAAGAATTTAAATCAATATGCAAGTTAGAGGAGATAAGCATAATTTATTTCCATGAAATCAGATAAAATACTCGTGAAATTAGAGATGAGATAGACAAATTAATTTAAATTAAGAAAGAGATGAACGAACGAGGAAAGAAAAGATGAATGAATAAGATAAGAGATAAAGAAATTTAAATCAAGAGATAAAGGCAAGAAAATCTTAAGACAAGAATTTTTAAAACAAATAATATTTACATAGGAAAAGAGTATAGTTCACCTTTGCTTGAAAGAAGAAAATTTAAATGGAATTGAATATAAGAGGTTGAAAAATAAAACTCTCACACGTTAGATAATTATTATAATTTATACATGAAGATGATAAAGTGGCAATATTTCAATAATTTTCACTTTAAAAAGAAAAGTACTTGAGCATTCAAATTGCAATCTCATTATTTAAAAAACAAACAAAATCATTAAAAAAAGTAACCCATACCAAGTGACGATGAATATAAGAACAATTTTAGGAAGTGAGAAAACTTTCACTACCCAATTTTTATAGCCACTGTTTTTATAATAATTATTTAAAAATTCATAAAATAATTTTTAATTACTAATACTTAAAAAAACTTTTTACTAACAATAAATGAACTAAACTCATAAATAAATAAATGGTCACATTTGTGCACATTTGATTTTTTTAGTTATTTGATTTTTAACTATTCTATAAAATATAATTCACCCAAATATTCTTGTTATGCTGTATTAATTAAATTAAAGAGATGTAAACTGATATCAAAAACAAAAAGATAGAAGCCTCTTTTTCATCATAATCAATGATATTATTCTCATCCTATATAACATTACAATTTATAGCAAATCCAAGTGTTTTGTGTAATGACCCACTGTCGCCACAGTACTACAAACAACCTTGCTAAAAATACATCTTATCCACATATCAGGTGAATAAAATCAAATCATAACTTATCTGTATATAAGTCATACACATCAACTGAGAGATCCACCTATCTCTCTTAGTGTCATACATTGCATATCTGTTCAACTCAAATCATCATACATACATAACAAATGGGATAACACCAGCCCATATTAACAATATCAAAATATACATCACCAGGGAAGAGGGATACAAAAACTCACTCCTTATAGCTAGTCACTTTATACAATCCCATCAAAAGAATATAATACAAAACAACACATCCAAAAGAAACAAAAAGAGCTTATAGAAAGCTCCACCCAAAAAGGGCCTCCAAAAGTCTCCATCTAAGACCTCCTCCATCAACTCTAAGACATTGGATTTGTAAACGTCTCTCCCTCTGCTCCCATGCCAAAATGACGTGATCATCACAGTCACAGCAACACAACAACAGCAACAAGACATCCAACCAACAACAATACAAGGCAAAGGTGAGCTTACGAAACAAAGATCAACATATAATATTTAATCCAACATAATCAAATTCATTATTCACATTAATATGGAAATCAATTCATCAAATAAATGGGTCTACATACATTACAGTATATCACGCACAACATTACATACTATGTTGTAAACCCTATATGTCAATGTATTAATGACATGACTCTCGAGAGATTCTACATTTCGAGCGATCAATTGGGTCTTATCCCTTACCATGGCCATCTAGCACCATTTAGGGATTGCCAAAAACTCTGATCAGTGGGATAAGATTATGGTTGTCAGAATAAGTGTATGTGCTGCCTTGGCCCCCTACAGAATTACCCATCCACTCATCCCCTAGGCCCAGCTTTAAGACCCCACTTCTTATCCAGGCACTAGGTTGGAGGCCTATTTGAGTATCAACTCTAGTCACCATCCACCTTACATGCTTGCCCACACACGGCTTGAGGCCCACACAACCTCAGCCAACAACATAAGCATGCCAATGCATGTATCACCACAAAAACCAACTCTACCAAACAATCATTATATATATATATATATATATATATATATATATATATATATATATGTATAAACATATCAACACAACTATCAACTCAACCACAACAGTCATCCTATCATATATATGTATCACATAACACCACATGCCTACCTACTCAACACCACCTGTGGTCCAACAGTTACCATTAATTCCCGTGCACGCCCAATCGGCCTCCTGCATGGTCAAACAGGTAAGGTCTTATCCAAGCAACCCACCTCATGAGAAACCTCATACAATAATATCATACACATCACGTAGAGGTCCTATCTAAGCAACTTCCACTTCACAACCAAATCCAACAATCACACTACCATTACAAAATCAAACCCTTCTTGAAAACCATTTGGAGATTAACAAACCTTGAAATTCATAAATTTCACAATTTGAGATGAAAACTTTAAAATTGAAATATACATTCAGTTCTAGAATAACAGATTATGTATTGTAGCAACAGATTATGTATGTAGCAAAAATGCATCAGATTTCATTTTTTCCGCAGAGATAATCGATTATGGGCTTCCATAATCGATTATTTCCAACGCAAAACTAGAAATACTTTTTTTTGAACAGTAGATAATCGATTATCAGATGCTCATAATCGATTATTTCCGAAACTAAATCACAAAACAATTTCTGAAACTCCAAATAATCGATTATGTGATGCCATAATCGATTATCTACGAGGATTTAAAAAAAAAACGCGATTCTGTTCAAAGAAAACTCAACTTTTTCAACCAAATAACATAGATTTTCAAATCGATGGTGTTCCAACAACCTCAATCCACTTCAACCAAGTTAATACAAATCAAATCATACAATCAATCAATCAACATTTCATCACAAAATCATCAATTTTCATCCAATCTCAAAATTTCTCCCCCAAAACCCATTTTCACCCAAATCCAACAAAATGGCAACATCTACAGAGATTCAATCGATTATAAGGCAAGAAATCAGCATACCAACAATTATTAACACAAAACCGATTTGTAAGCTTCCCTTACGTCTAAAAGTTCCTAAATCTGAATTTAGGTTCCTTGAGAATCCTGTATTCTTAAGCCAAAATCTAGCTAGGATCGTTCCTTTCCTTACCACAACTGCTAAATTAAGCTCAAACCTCGTTTATACTCCCACAAACTCAACAAATTCTAGAGAGATTGAGAGAGAATTGAAGAGAGAGAAAGAAATGAGAGAATGAAAGGGAAATCCGCCTTTCCTTCCTTATATACATCCGACCTCCCTAAAGCTCTCACCCCGAACTTTTGGCCAATTGAGCCTCAAACCTCACCAAGCCACTGTCCTTTGTCTAAAAACTGTTCTAACTTAACTGTTTTCTCTCACAAGCCCAAAAGCACTCTCACACATATCCAAATTGGCTCAAGCACATATCTAAATGGTCCGAAATTCAAATTAGAAGTTCACCAACAACATCAGACCATCACTACATGCAACATGTCATACATACAACAATTCATTTATTCGCTTTAATCACCTATATTACATATCAAATTTCCACTTTTTAGTTATTAAAACACTTAATCAACATTAAGAAAAACCGGTGTTACATTTTGACATAGTTAAATGCCTCCCTTTGTCTAGAAAGCAACAGTGATGTAATACACATTTATTCATCAATGATTTGTGTGTCCAATTGATCCAAAAAGAAATCAAATTGAAATATAAACAAATGGTTTATTAACATAACAATTAAAACTAACACTTATTAATATATATATATATCTATATATATATATATATAATATATATATATATATTTACAGTGCATTGCAAAAATAAATATTATTTTATATACTAAAATACTTTTGAATATATAAGTATAAGTTATATTATAATTAAAATTATAATAAATAAATATTTTGACATATAAATTATATTTTAAATTTATAATATATAATTATGTGATACAATGTCATTCTAATTAATAATTATTGATAATTATTTTAACACATATTGAAATTTAGTTATACTAAAGATATTAGAAATGATATATCTAAGATATGAGAGGTTAAAAAAATTCCTAAAACACTCCCGTTGAAGAATGACAGTTAAAAACGCTCTCGTTAAAGAATAACCACTAAAAGCACTCTCATACAAAATAACTATTTTAATTTATGTAGAGAGCAAATATTATAGTTTATTGAAAAATATAGGAGTAAAAGTAAATATTTATCACTTTAAAAAATAAAAAATATTATTTATTTTTAAAAATATCTATTAATATTTTACTTAAATATTAGTTGATTTATAATTACACTTTAAATATTTTAACAAAAGTACTTTAAGAAAATTATTTTGTCATAATAAAATATCTCATATTTATTAAAATTTTAAAAAGAAAAAGTAAAATATAATTAACCTAACTCTGTATCATTGAAGGTATGATTCTAGTTTTATAGCATATATCATAATAATGTTGTGAGTGATTTCACATTTATATGATCAATATGAAGCAAAAAAAAAAAAATGCACGATCAAAACATTTCATTTTCATTTTTTGTCCATTAGTGGTTTAGTATTAAACATAATAAATTAAAATATGTACTCATAAGTAGATAATAATTTTAAAATTTTTTATATAAGTACAAATGTTGGCCTAGTTTAAAATTAAAGTTATGCTACTTTGATTATATATCATAGTTAAATTCAATTAATTTTATATAAAATTGAGAAGAAACAATATTAAAATAAAATTTTAATCTTTACAAATATACAGAGTGAATATTTTTTATATACAATTACTTAATTATATAAATTAAAATTATTTTATTATATTCTTTTAATAAATCAAATTAATGTAAACATAATTTAATTTAAATTTAAAAAAAATAGTAATTGTTATAATTTAAAATAAATATGATTAATTTAATTTTGAAAATATGTAAAATCTTAAAAAAAAAAATTTGATTCTTGTAAGTATGTGTGGATATCACTATATGAGGAAAGAGAGATAATATAAAACATAAATTAATTAAGAAAATAAAGAGAGTAAGAGTCGTACTTTTTAAAGTCTAAAGTAAGTACTCAAATTTTATAATATATGAGTTGATAGTACAAAATTTAGCAATCTTATCATATGTGTCAATTTCTGATTTATGACAATATAAAGAGAGTTTTACACTATTAATTTATTTGATTAAATCTAAAGAATAAACATATTTTGGACTGTATAAGAAATTATTGATAATATTATTTTGCTAAAAGATAAAAACAAAACAATTTCCACTTTCATAAATGTTAATAAAGTTTTTATGTAAAATCGATGGTAAATATTGTTAAACTTTCTCATAAGAAATTATTAGAAATGAACATTTTATTATTAAAAAGTTAAATATAACTAAATATATTTTGTAAAGGAGTTAATAGAATATATTATTAACGTAAAATTTTTTACATCATCAATTTAATTAAAAATTACATAACTTTTAAAATAATTATTATAAAAGTCAATAAACTTATCATAAATAGTATTTGTGATTATATATCTATATATAATTGGTAAATGTATTTATTCTTATAAATATTTTTAAAAATTTTATCTTCTTTTCTTGTTTTGTTGAAGAGAAAAAATATTATCTTCGAAAGAGTGATTTAACTGAAAATAAATTAAATAATCTGTGTAACGAACAACCTGGCGCAGAGTTTGAAGTTTCAACTTTCAACTTTTTTTATCTTATCCAAGCCACGGAGATTAAATGATTTTTCCTCATTTTACTATTTTAAGCAACTAGTATTTTAATATGTGCAACATAAAATAAATATTTATTTTATATAACTTCAATTATAATAAATAAATATTTGAATATATAAATATATTATAATTAAAATTGTATTAAATAAATATTTTTAAACAATAGATTATATTTAAATTTATAATAAACAATTATTGTAATACAATATTATTATTAATTATATAATTTATTTTAAAAAATATTGAAATTTAATTTAAAATTAAATATATTAAAAATGATAGATTAAAAGATAAGAGGTTAAAAATCCTTAAAATTGCTTTCATTGAAAATACAGCTAAAAATACTTTCATTAAAAAATAACAGTTAAAAATACTCTTATTTAATATAATTATTCTCGTTTATATATAGGGTGGATGATAAGAATAAAGGCTAATTCAAAATCTTAGAATCCATCAAAACGAGAAAAGATATCTTCAGAAGAGCATAATATACGTAACCGAGTTGGACGGTTTCTTTATATACCATAACAATAACAAATATCAGTTATTGATTTTAAGCCATGTGATCATCTTATTAAACCTAATTAAAATAGTATGGTAAATAGTTGATAACAAGGATTTATTTCACCGTACTTTTGTAATATTCCTTTTCTTTTTAACGGAAGTGATAATTAATTCTATAATGTTTGCTCACTTCTTCACGTTAGCTTGTGAAGTTTAGAAATTCTAATTAAGAAATATTTTAAAGGCTTTATTTCGACCAATAACGCAAATTATTTATGTGAAATTGAAATATATGATTCCCTTGTATTTGAAATTAATTTTGAATTAACTTATTGAGATATGTTTTAACATAAATAACTATATTCAGGTGCCAATAAAAGGCATTTATATATCCAACTTTAAGATCAATTATATTAAAGGTTTTCACTAATGTATACCCACTTATTTTGTAGAAGGACGTTAACAAGTTATTACTATGATTTTTTAAAAACATATCTAAATAGAGCTTGCTAATGTACTTCTCTAAAAAGTAGGTAGTGTACGTTAACAAATGTTTGTAGCATTTACTAACATATGTTTATTTGTTTTTTAGAAAGAGTATTTTAACAAACTATAATTCAATTTTTTTAAATACACCTAAAATGTAGTTTGCTAACGTATCCTAAAAAAATATGTGGATGTACGTTAGCAAATATCATATTTAAATATGATATCCATATTAAAATAATCAAAATATATCTGATTTTAATTTTAATTTTTAGCATTATCGCATGGATACATTATGAGTTTATTAATTCAGGTGATTTCACGTTAAAAAGAGATTCAAAGTGTAAAGTGTATCGCTGGGGCGGGGGCGGGGAGGGGGGAAATCATCTACGCTATAAGGCAAGAAAAAAAAAGGATAAAAGTGAAAAAATCACGAAGTATTTAGTTTATTTTTCAATAAAAAATCCCAGTTCTATAAATAATTAGTATATAAAATTAAGATGTCTGCGTTGCTATTCAATTATTGTTCTACTTCTTGTGCTTGCTTTGATGGAATTCTTCATGAAGAAAAGTCCCCAATAATCCAACACTCCTCTTTGGTTCTTTCCTTCAATAACGCTAATAACGCAAAAATTTAACTCATACATATGTACAACAATACTTTTGTGTATCTATCTCTCTCCTGCACATCATTTATTATGTTTTATAATGATAGAAAAAGATAAACATAAAAGTGTTGTTATACAAATTATTATATGAATTGTTATGTGTATCACATCTGATAAAAATTCTAGGTACAATTAACCACAAAGAGATTTATGTCATTTTCATGAGCTTCGTCAAAACATTAAAAGATGTATCTTTTTTCTCATCAAATATTAATGTATGAAGTGAGAGTAACGGTATGCTTTAGTACCCAAGATAAGGGAAAAAGAAAAGCAGCCCTTTAAATAGCTCAAAAATGTCATTTTCTAACATAAGAAGAATCTTAGGTGATGGCTTGGTCAAATTAGTAGATACAAAAAGAGCCAACCTATGGGGAAAGTGATTTATCTCAAACTCTATAAGCTGTGTTTTCATTTTCTTCTCGTTTTCCATTCCATTCAATTTGCACTACAACTAGTCAGTATTGTTTGTGATGATTATGCCTCTCCCCTTCTTACGCGGCGGCGAAGACTATTCTGAACTTTTGAATTCTTCTTTTTTTCCAACATGACTGGAAAAAAGTGAAGTAACTTTATTCGAATTCAAGCCAAAAAAAAAACATCCAAATGTAATCAATAAAAGGGATGGCTGGGTCAGTAAAGGTGTGCCACACAACATAATGACACTTTTTTTGTCCAGTATTATGCCCCCAATTGTGGGAGATTAATTTTACGAGATACAATTTTTTTTTCTTGTTCATAATCATATACCATAAGTAACGAAACTAAATTTAAAACGACGTATTTAAAAAATTCAAACTCATCCACATAAATATGTATTTCATATATTGATCTATCGAACCATTTTCCCATAACATGCAATACAATTTTGAAGAATTTTAAATATGCAATATTATTGTAAATAAATGTTTTAATAGATATTAGTAGTCACATTATTTTATAAAAAGATATTTTAATTTTTTAATTTATCGCTTTATTTTTTAACTTTCATTTATTATTATTTTTCCAATTATTTAATTTTTAATGTTAATTAAATAACAATGGAAGTGCATTAAATTCATTTCTAATAAATATAAAATAAAATATTTATCACATGTTTTGATCTTAAATAAAGAAGTATTATAAGTTAAATAAATAATAAATAAATAAAATTGAAATATTATAAGTTAATAAATCTAATAAAAATATTCAAATTTACCTAAACATTATAATTTAATGCAGGTTATTTGTAGAAATTTGATTATAAAGATAGTTTAAGAATGAAAATTAGGGTTAACCTCAATGACTATCTACAAAAATCTCTAGCAACATGAGTAGGATTTTTTTTATCTTAAATAACTTTTAGTATTTATAAAATTTGTGTTTTTTTATTGTAGTTCTCTTAAATTATGTTTTGTTATTTGTATTTCCATTAAGTCTTTTTATTTTATTTCCTGACGTGACAGTTATTTCATTTACCTTATTACTTCAATTCCTATAAAATTATAAACTTTCCGTATGTGTTACTTTTATATTAGAAGTTTTCATTTTAGTCTCTATTATATTGATAACATCATGTTTGTTTTCCAACTTTTTTTAATCATGTCATTACTTAACAAAAAAATTAACGTTAGAGGCTAAAATGACAAAAAAAATAATAATTGATATAAAAATAAATAAATAAATATTAAAGAAAATCAAACTAAAACCCATTAGGGTCGGCCTAATGATAGAGGTTGGGATAGTATGTATGAGGTCATAGTGAATCTCATGCGATCATTGCACACCAAAATAAAAAGAAAATCAAACTAAAATATGTAATTTTATAGAAATTAAAAACTTATTTAATCTTTTTGTTTTACTTGAGTCTAGAATAATTAGCTACAAAATTTTAAAGAAAACCGGTCATATACCCACACCTCTAAATATCTACATAATTACATATTTATTATATGTACAATTAAGATTTAAAAGATCTGTAAATATTTTAATTAAATTATATCTTGTACTTTCAATTAATATTTATAACTAATTTTAATATTAAAATAAAAATATAAATCTGTATACATTTTCTTTAAATATAAATACAGATGTAAATATTATAATATGCCTTAAAGGGTCAGAAAACCTACGATTTAAGTTTACATCACGATCACCATACAAAGAAGGGAGGTGAAAGGTTACTTGCGGGGTTCAATTTTTGTGTCTTATGAGCCTTTTTAACCAAAATAGTGAAAAAAAACAAACTATTGATTAAAATAATAATAAAACAACTATTTACTTAAATAGGTTGTTTCAGAAAAAGTTATGGAGACGTGAGTAGGTACTTGAACAAGAGGCGCCAAGTTAGTTGACGCCTCGCGTTTATTAATTTTTTTTATATATAACAGGAGGCGCCAACTCGCATTCAAAATAATTTTTTCTACTACAACAGGAGGTGCCAACTCAGTTTGCGCCTCGCATTTAAAATATATTTTTTACTACAACAAGAGTTGGCGCCTCGCGTTCCAAATTTTTTTTCCTATAAGGAGGCGCCAATTGAGTTGGCGCCTTGTGTTCAATATAATTTTTTTTTTATACACAAGAGGTGCCAACTGCGTTTAAAATAAATTTTTTACCTACAATAGAAGGCACCAATTGAGTTGGTGCCTCGTGTTCAAAATAAAATTTTTTTGTACGCAGTGCTCAAAGCGAAAGTCCTAAAATTTTATTCAG
>QUWT01000709.1:0-42361 GCA_004329165.1 Spatholobus suberectus | reverse complement strand
AGCCAAATTATGGATAAAGGACAGATAATGTATCCTCCTACAAAAATAAATCATCAATAGTTTAATACAATATATGGGACGTTTGTTTCAAGGTTTGATATTACATTTCTAGGAATCACTTTCTTTGAAATACTATGTTTAGAAATATTATTCCCATGAACATGTTTGGTTTGCATTTAATAATTTTAAAAATATTAAAATTTATTTAATTAAAAATTCAAAAAATAAATAGAAGAAGAGATGTAAAGATGGAAGTGAGAAAAGGTAGCTATCAAAATAATTTTCATTTCCACGGAATATAAAATATCCACCTATAATCATGGAAATAAAAAAAATAAAATAACTGTAGATATTTCACATTCTTAAAATCAACAATGCCTGAAAATATTTTTTTTAAATTTGTACTAAACATAAAAATGATATTTCCATATTCACTTTCCAAAAATATGAAACCTTAAAAGAAACACAACCAATCTATGCAAAGTCCAAAAGATGAACCGCGTAGGTTTGGCAGGCAATTCATCAAAAAGCGAATTGAGAAAGCAATGTGTGCACTGCCTTTCTCTGCCATCAAGATTGACCCCATAGGACGACGCTCTTTTTGTCTCCATTGAAAACGACAACGAATTAACCGAGAAAGGGTCATTTACACTTTGTTTTGATAGTAAAAAAAATAAAAGGAAAGAAAATGAAAAAGAAATAAAAAATAAAAGATTTATAGTTGTTTAGTAAAAAAAAAATAAAGATTTTTTCTTCCTTTGTTTGTTTGAGAAGAAAATAAGGGAAAAAAAAAGTATATATTTAAAAAAACAGAAATACCCTTACATAAAAATGAGATGTAATAAAGAGAATAAAAATATAAAATATTAAGAAAATATCCTTTTAGGTTAATATTATATTATTATTTTAATAATATTAATAAATTAAAAAGTCATATTCTTTTAATTAATTATATCTCTAAAAATACTTTTATTAACATTATTGAAGCAATTTATTATTTTTAATTTATTTTTTAAATAAATATCTCTAAACATAAATTCATTATTCAAATTATTTTTTTAATTGACCAAAATCTGCATATATATATCTAGACGAGTAAGAATGTTAAGGAAACGGATGAAGAATTACAGATGCATACGTTCATATATACGATTTTTTTTTTTTTAGTACATCCCATTTTAGTCTCTAAATTTATAAGACACTGTCATAATGATCTCTGAAATTAGAAAAATATCAAATAAATCTTTGCAATTAAAATTATTGTCATTATAGTCTCTAAATTTTATACTTACTGTCATATAGTTTTAAACGAAGCTAATAGCAGGGACTAATAAATTTTAATTTTAAGGATTTATTTGACATTTTTCTAATTTCAGGAGCTATTATGATAGTGTCCACAATTCAGGGACTAAAAGAAAGGTTTACCACTTAGCAAACTTGTATAAGTTGAGGGAATGTGTCTTTTTAAATAAATGCATGCTTTCTTTCCATCTTTCTTCTCAATTTGGGCAAAAAGCCTTTATGAATGGGCCCCATTACTGGCTTTGCTTTACTTCCTTTTCTTTTTTCAGCTGAACCAACAAAAGAACATATATCTTTCCTTTCTTTTCCATCTTTCTATTTTCATGTGTAACCAAACACAGTGTGAGATTCTAGATTCACCAAAAATCGTGACTGCACTCATCGCAAGTCGCAACACTTATGTCACCCAAACCTAGTCTTGGATCCTGGTACCATTATATAAGTGATAGATTTTACAAAATATAATGATATACAATTATGATTTGATCATAATATACAAAGTAATATATAGCTAGAGTTTGAAAAGTATATGTTAACAACGAGCCTAAATCCATGTCTTCTACTTTAGTTATACTTTGGTAATTAGAGTTTTTTACAATATTATGAGTCAACAATTATCGCAATAATTTATAACCTCCACATAAAAGTAGAGACCTCTCATTGGAGTACCAAATAAGAGTCTAATCCATTAGAAGTGGCAAATTGAGTTTGACCCAATGGCCCAATGCAAATAGCCCATAATTAAGATCAGATTAACTCCTAAAATTTAAGTTAAAAAAGGACCTATTTGACCTAGTCTAATTATATATATATATATATATCTATATATATATATATATATATATATATATTGTATATTAAATATGTTTATTTTTTTTAATTGCGTCAGTCTAACTCAATGACTCGACATAGGCTAGACTAAGCCAACAAATTTGCAACCCGAAAGAAGCCCAGGGAGCTAAAGTTGGGCTAGATATCCAATTTGCTAGCTTTGAATCCATCATAGGTTCATTCACGTCATAAGCTCAAATAAAAAATATTCATCAATATAATTTAAAATAACATAGCATTAATTCCTATTATCAATATTATTTAATAATAAAAATTAATCTAATAATTAAATAATGTTAATCCACAAAAAATCCAAAAATCTCTCACTAGGATAACATTAGTTTAATTATTAAAGACAAAAATTATTATTATAAGAAATATCAATCAAGACCCAAGTACAAATCAATAATCTAAAAAGTATAAGCTTTAAAATAACAGAAGATAGTACTCGATAAAGATACACATATCATAACCTTATATTTCATGTACAAGATGAATAAAAGAATGCACAACTGAATAAGACAAATGTTATAATAAATAATAATCAAAGATATTTGAGTATAAAATTGGGTTATAAGTAGTGAAAGCACATAAGACATGTATTTAATCACTACTGAGGAAAAAACAACAAATAGTTTCTAACTTTCACAAAAAAAGTTATGATATTAAATGGCAACAATATCAAAAATTTATTTCAAAATTTTAATCAATACACATGTTTTATGAACATTATCATTGTAATATACACTATGCCAAAATTTGATATAGAGAATGCTTATTTTGTAATTAGAGAATGCTTCAAGCACTTTTCTATGCACTTGCTCTATATGCTCAAGAGCGCTTCTAAAAAAGCACTTTCTAAGGGCTTGCACTTAGAGAGCACTTTCTCAAGGAAAAGCTTTATAAGTTCTAACACTTCGAGAACGCTTCCTTGAAGAAGTGCTTTCTAAGTAGAGTAATTTTTTTTACACGAGTTGGTTCATTCTCATATTTTTAAAATGCGATCTTCGTCGTGCATCGTTGTGAAGGTAATTCTGGCGATGGTGCTTTCCCTTTTTTTTTTCTGAGATCATTCCAACATTATCACACAAGTAACTAACACCTCAAAATTCTCACTTACAATCTAACCTCGTAATTGCAACAAATTAAGACCCATAAATTAATTAGTTGCACTAAACAAAGTAATTGTGTTGAATGCAATTACATTTACACAAAACCCTATAAGTAACAGTGTATAGAATGAGAGAAACGTAGATGAGGAGCGCGAAGGGGGACTAAGATCACAAGCAGAAGGATAGTGGCGAGGGTGTGGAGCTTTCATAGGTAAGGTTCTGAGCTTGTTGGAGTGTAAGTGTGAGTAACGACAGTGCTAGTATCTATAGCATATTGGTGACAATGGCTAATTAAGCTTTAGGGGCCATAATGGTGTAACACCATTTAATTTTAAATATAATTCATATTAATTTAGTTATTAAGTTTAAGTAAATAAAAATGTGTGTAAAATTTTTCCAGTTTTAAAAGAAATTCCAAACTTAACAGAATTTAGAAATGGTAATAAAATATGAAAGATATATACATATATTTCATAAAACTGTACATCATGGTTTGAGTAATACATAACAGTCAGAAACAAAAGTACATCGAAATACATATACTACCTAGCCCACTATATACATCAAAAGAGATCCTATACAGAGCAGTATTTATCTACCCTATCCCTTATACAAAAAGAAAATACTATAGGTCTTCAGGTCCTCCTTCGTTGAGACATTCTCTATCTCGTACTCAGCATCACGGAGCGTTAATGTCGTCTTCAATAATCACGACCAATCATACACAAAAGAAAATAATGGAGTGAGGTGTTTTGTTCTAAATCACTTTTACATGTGCGGTAGGAATCTACCATAAAACAAAGACAAAACACAACTAACAACACAAGAGATCCTAAGATTCATTCTAAGTTGTATCCGACTACCCTTGACTAGGTATGGATCCATACTTCCCATTAGTGGGTAATAGTTCTTAACAGAACCTGGAAGTGACTGGGAGTACATATACCTCTCTCAACACCATCACATGGTACAGTCCTCGTCATCATTGAGGAACAAAATAACAATTTAGGATATCCATTTATAGAAGTATACTCTCAAACCAATCTTGGAATGCTGAGCAGTTGTCGGGTTATCGAGTTTGGTCAGGCGAATATCCCGGCTCAAAGGGGGCTACCCTGGCCATTGGGACCTTCACCACTCGATGCCTACCCCCAAGACCTCCGCAAGTGGGTCCCTGCCTTTCATTCCTCAGCGTACCAAACTGTGGCTTCCCTAGTAGGGTGCCATGTCACTACATGTCACTTGCTTTACATTACTCACTAAACTATCAATTCCTAACTTCTCAAGCAGAGGTTTCCCTGGTCTCATTTAACTTGAGCACCAGTACAATCAACATTTCTGTCTTATTTTCAGAAATTGCACAATACCAGAATTTTAACAGAATAACGACATAGCAATTATAGTATAATTACTAAATTTTGGCAGAATAACAACTAAATAAATACATTTTAATTTTCTAAAATTGAGCAGAGTAACAGCTTAGCAAGCGCATTTTAATTTTCTAAAATTGAACAGAGTAACAGCTTAGCAAGTATAATTTAATAATTAAAATTTGAGCAGAGTAACAATTTAGTAATTATGATTTAATAATTTAAATTTGGGCAGAGTAACAACTTAGTAAAAATTAAAGTTTAACTTTAAACAATAATAACAATACTAAAATTTAAGCCTAAACGGGTTTAGGAGAAACCCTTCCTACCAACATGCAAAGTGACAGTAATTTAGAACCAACCCCACTCCCCCCCTTACCTCTAAGATAGTTGATGAAGAGGATGGAATTGTTGGTGCAAAGCTTCTAGAGGAGAAATTCTACTAGTTGAAAACTAGCAAAATTTTAACATAAAAACTAGATAAAAAAATATTTTAGAGAGAGAAAACTTTAGAAAGAGAAGCTCTCTAGCTTGGGAGAGGAAAGGATGAGTGAAAATCTGAAAACTTTGAGGCCTATTTATAGAAGAAGGAGGGGGGTTAGGTGTCCAAATATTTACATCATCCATTATGTCACCATTATGTCATAAATCCAATTTTTATTTATTTTTAATCCAATTTAGGGACACATATCTCAAATAGGTGGTGAATCACCTATTTTAGGGTTGGGGACGTGCTCCACCAGCTGTCCAAGCTCCATGTGTCAAATTTTATCTGTAGGTGAATTAACCGATACCAACAAAAACGCCTAACTTGAAAAAATTAGCTTTTAATATCAAAATAATGTATTTTAATGAAAAACTGGATAAATACATTAATTTTCATCAAAATAATTTCTAATAATAAATTTTAATTTTATTAATTTATTTCAAATTATATGTCTTTATTTTATATTTTAAGCTAGAAATTCATTTTAATTCAATAAATACCAAAATTTGTATCAAATTATAAAATTAAATATTTACCCATAATTAAACTAAATACTATTTTCACCCTTTTGAGTGTCAACCAGTACTGGCTGGCTTATTAGACACGCAAGGGCATTTGGTCATTTTACACAGAAATTCTAGAAAATTCCCAAAAATTCCCAAAATTATATTTTAATATATATGACATAATTCCAAGCTCAAATTGACATTTTAATGTCAATTGAATCTTTTCCTCATGTCAGTTCTTAATGTTGAGAAATAGGGATAAAATTGTCATTTTCTAATTTCTCCAGGCTCCGGCTCGGAAAAATTATTAAAAATCATGATTAAATAGCTCTTGAGATTTTGAGCAAAATGGTGGGAGTCAGAATTTCAAAATCCTTTCCGATTTTTCAGAATTGTAGTGCCAAATATATATTAAAAACAGTGGAAGAATTAAAATAGGATTATTATATTTTTCACTACTTTTCTCTCAAAATAAATTTTTTATAATGAGAGATATTTAATATAAAATTTTCAAAATATTTTGAGGTCAAAAAGTCTCCGATTGGTTCCAACAGTCAACCAGGGGTATTTTGTCATTTTACAAAATTATCTCAATAAATTCTAGAAAAATCTCTAAAATATTATTAATTGTTCTAAATACATTGATGACTTAAAAACAATTTTTAAACATACAGAATAATTTAATATACAAAAGTAGGGGTGTTACAAATGGCGGTGCAAGTATCTAGAGCATATTGGTGGCAATGGCTTAGCTCTAAAGGCCATTATAAATACTCATGGATGGAAAAAGCTTCTGCTTGGGGGAGAGTCATACCATGTGGAAGAGACTCACACTTAAGGGGGAGATGTTGGAGTGCAAGTGTGAATAGGAAGTCCCACATTAGGTAAGGATGAGCAAGTTGAGCAATATATAAATGAGAAAGACCTACAAACCCGATGCCTTAAGGTTTTGGATTGAATGTGGTGTCAAGTTCACTTATGTGATTGACTTGTGGCCCATTGATAAAGTTCTCCCAGGCATTCTACCCCCTCACATCTTAACAAAGCTTGATCTGTGCAACATTGAGGAAGCTACAGTTAGTGATGAAGCCAACACTGAAGACAAGCATGCTGACATAGAGTATGGTTGACATGATCGACAGGAGATCGACGAAGATAAAGGTAATGGAAGGAGAAGAGTAGGAGGATCGACAACGACAAGGTAGTGGAAGGAAAGGAGGAGGAGGTGCGGGAGAGGCGAATGACCTATTTGAGAGTGAGGGCAATGAGGCTAAAGAACCAGAAAGAACTGAAAGACTACATGTAGTGGAGGCAAAAAAGAAAGAGTTTAAGGAGGAGGAGTGGGGTTGAGGGAGGAGTCTAAGAGGTCCTGGTGCTCTTATTGCCCTAGATCTAATGGCCCGAGATGCACCAAGACCATGAACTATTGGATTAAAGAGATTTTTTTTTTTAAATAGAGCCCTTATTTAATAAGCTCTCTCTTAAACCTTCATGTTTTTAAGAGAGCTTTTTTTCACTAAAAACACTTTCTAACCTCCCTATCTATCTATAACTTTGGTGAGTGATAATCCCAAATAATATCTACTGGAGCATGGACCTGCAACACCTTCATTTCTACTTATCATTTTTCTATTTATTCAATATTGTTTTTAATATCTGGGTAATAATTCGAAAATTCTAAATACGTAGCTGTGTTTTGAATGACAAATATACTTTAGTTTAGATTTTTAATAATTTTTTTGGATCAAAGTCTAGCAAATAACAAAATATCATTACATCCCTAGAAATTATTGCTAATAAGGAAGTAAATTAATAAAAATAGATAGAAATTTTTAAAATACATTTTTAACTTAGAAAATGCTTAGAATAATAAAATTTAAATTTTAAATTTTTTTTGAGTATTAACTGAATTTGTTTGTGTAAATGACCAAAGAATTTTGGTGATTGCAAAAGACCAACTAAAAACCTTTGACTTAGAAAACTTTTGAAAAATTATAATATGTGATTTAATGAGAAAGTTTATTTGAAATTAAAAATTTAAAGTTTTCAAAAATACTAATTATTTTGCATAAAATTAATTTATTAAGCATTTTAATGTAAAATAAATACAAATAATTATATAATAAATTAAAAATAATAATAAAATTAATATTTCTGATAATGGGAGTAGATTGGACGTCCCAACCCAGCCCAAGCCCAATGCCATCATTTAAAAGCCCAAAACCTATTTATTTAATTAATTTTTAATTACATAAAATCTACTAATTATATAATTAAAAAATTGAAAATTCTTGGATAAATCCTATAAGATATTTTCGGCTGATTAGGAAAGTTGGCACTCAAGTCTCTCGCTTAAAGGATAATATTGAGGTTTCTAATTATTTTTAATTGTTTATTGTAAAAAATTCTTAACCACGAAAATTTTGACACTTATCCTATAAAACTAATATCTCTCAGATTTATTTCAGTTTCCTCTTTCCTCTCCCTGCAGCATGACACACACGTCTCACTTCTCTCATATATTTATTTCTCCATCACTAGAAAAGAACTTGTTGGTTGATTGGTTTGGAAGAAAAAAAAGGGGGGCGGCCTTGATTTCGTGGTGTTTTTGGCTTGGATCTCTTCTTCAACCCTTCTCTTCTCTCGTTCAAGATCATTTGTTGCAAGGGGGAGTGAGGATTTAACTTCATTTATCATTGATCAAAAGAGGTAGGATGAGATTTGTTCCCCAAATCCCCTTAGTTTGCATTATTGTTATATTTTATCAAACTTTTACTTTCTTATACTATATATACTAGATTTTAAACCTGTGTCTTATATGGATTTGTTTAAATATTAAGTATATTAAAATTTATTATGATTTATTCTTTTTTCAAGTAATAATATTGATGCAATACTTATATAAAATATCTAAATTCAAAAGAATGTAATTATAATAATTATGAATGTATAATATATAATTATTTAAATTTGAGTGTTTATTTTTGTTATTTTAGATATTATATTGACATGTGCTTGATTTTTATGTGTTTATAATTAATAATTTTTAAATGTAGTAAAAATTAAAATTTATTTTAAAGTTGTTGAAATAGTGTGATTTTTATTAAATAGATATAGTTGATAATTATTTTAAAATTATATTTTTATTATTTTTGAATATATTAATTATATTTATATGATATTGTTGAAGTTGAGTTAGTTAACCACATCGTGACATAATTTGAATGCTCCTGATCAGTACAAATGAGATTTTTTTGTCATTACTATTATTATTATTCTTATTATTATTATTTGTTCTTTAATTTTAATTTCATTACTTATTACTTTTTAAAATTATTTATCTATAAGAATTATTATATGTTTCATACTTTATATATGATAATTTAACTATAATAAGGATTATTTATCTATAAAAATTATTATTTATATGTGTTATTTATCATTCTAATTGAATTCAAAAAGACAACGTTATTAATAATAATAACTACACTATTATTGCATACGCTACAACTATTTTATATTTATGATATGTAATGGGTATTTATTATTCTTTAACCTTTGAATTTATAAGAATTAAAAATCATTATGTCTTATAATTGACCGTTATGAAAAAATTCTATCATTATTATTGTTGTGTTGTTTTATTTGTATATTATTTTATATTAAATTTAATCAGTGTTGTGGATCATGTATTATTTAATTGATCAATTTAAGTTTTGAATTTATAAGAAAAATATTATAATATTATTGATCGATATAAATTTTAACAGACTCTATTTATGAGTATTATTTATTATTATTATATTATTATTAACTTTCAATAATCAAAATTGTATAATAATTATCATTAAAGTAATCAATTTAATTATGTATTAAAAGTAAACCTCAAGAATATATAAAACTGAGTTTTTATTTTTGTTATTGTGGATATTGTATTAACATATATTTTTATAATTAAATTTTTTTACCTATATTTATTGTAAAAATAACAGATGATATGAAAAAAATACATGTAAAATAATATCTATGTCTATATATATAGTAAAAGAGAGTTGAACATTTGTAAGCCGTTGATAGAGACTAAAATTTTATAATAGTTATTGGATCTAAAAAATTTAATAGAATTAATTTATTTAATGATGAATTAAATTGTTCACATTAATGATATTTATTACATAGATATTAATGTCACACTTAATGTTTCAATGTAGTATTTTATAATATATAAATAAATATTTTATTTATAGTATTAAATATTGTATTTATTAAATATAATATATTTATTAAATGCATGACTTTTCACTACGATGTATAGATATATAAAATATTTTTAAATAAAAAGTAATTATAATAAAATTTAATACATATATATATTAATATATATTTTAAAACCAAAAAATAGAAAAAATTAGATATATAAATAATATCATAACATTAAATATTATATGCTCAAACTTATTTTTTTAAAATTAGTTTCTTTGAAATATATTTTAATTTTTTTTCTTAAAACATAATAATAACATTAAATATTAAATATTATAAAAAGTTAGATATATTTCAAAACTAATGATTTCATAAATATGTAGTTAAATTTAAAATGATTCATAATATTTTATTTTAATTAATAATTAATTATATAAATTAAAAAAATTATTATCTATAGACGTAAGTCAAGATTTTATTGATAAAAGTTAGATATATAAATATTGTAATAATAACATTAAATATTATATTGTTATAAATAAATAAATATAATAATAATATATATATATATATATATATATATATACTCCTTATATTTTTTAATTTAGTTATTAAAATATATCTCACAAACAATAATAATTAAAAGTATTGATTTTATAAATATGTAGTTAAATTTTAAATAATTATATATCTATGAAAAATAGACTTGAACTAATGTGAGCCGTTGATGGATACTTAAATTTTACATAGCCGTTGATTGAATCTAAGTATATTTAACAAATTTAATTATATTAAATTAGTATTTAATGATATTAAAATAAAGGATGAAACTGTTTTTAAATTCAATACTATTTATAGCTATTAATTAAAATTAATATTATATTACTATTTCTGATTTTTGGTAAATAAACTGATAGATTGCATTTTTTATATAAGCTCAAGCAAAATACTATGAGAGTAACCATTTTGGTCCCTCTTATTTTGATTTTAGTGGTTTCTAATTTATTTTTCTATTTCAGTGATTTACTTATCGCCATCTCTTATTTAAGCATTATATTAGTGGTAAGCATTTTTGGTTATATTATTGCACAACTTTATTCTATTGATTAACCCTTTTTTTCTTCCTAACAATTTAAAGTGATTTTCTGCATATTGGTTCTTTAGTTTTTTGCTCAATATATTTGTTTATGCTAATATTTTATGTTGTTTGTTTGAAAGCATTATATGTATGTTATTATAGGGAGAAATATTGCACATAAGTTCAAGACAAGTTTGCAAGAAGGAAAAATATAAGTGATTAAGAATTTTGTGCTGTTAAAGGATAATGACAAATTTAGGTTATATAACAAGTTCTAATACACTTTGCGACTCTAAATAGGAAATTTTACTTTTGTTTTTGTTACAATTTTTTTAGGTTGCAATCAGATTCTAGTCATGTGATAAGGAACAAAATGACTTTTTGAAGTTCAAGATGTGTAAGAAAAAAGATTAATTTTGTAACAACTTTTTTTAATGTTTGTTCAATTAATCGTTAGTGATAAACATGTTTATGTTTGTTCAATCAAATACGTTATCCAATTAGTAAATTTTTTAACACGATTAAACTTAACTCAATTTTTGTGGATTTTATTTTATTTAAATACCATTATTTTCACTATTAACAATAATCATAATTTTAATTTGAATAAAATTGAAAAAAATTATTAAATCAAACAATTAAAAAAATAAATAAATTTTTTTAGCAATAGCATCAATGATAAATGGTATGTGACCTACCAATTTTGACTTTTGCGATACATACAATAATAGAATATTTTTATTCTTATAATAAAAATATAATTTTTATTCAAAAAGAAAACATAAAATTATTTATTTATATATGTACAAAAATACTACATTAATAATATTAAAAAGTGCATTAGTTTTTTTTTCTTAAGTTTATTTTATCGTTCAAATTTTATTACTTTAATATATGTTTTATGAACAATAATAACTAAACATATATTTCATTATTTATGTATTTTAATATTAATTAATTGATCATTATTTGTTTTGTAAATAGTTTTTATGATTTCTTTATTGGTAGATATTAATTCATTTTATGTAATATTATTATTTTTTCATATTTTTTATCATTTTAATTCATTTACAAATATTTAAAATTTTAAAATTAATTTATATGTTTTGATATTTTTATTTAACGAATAAATTTTGAAATAACTTTTACTAAGTCTCGTATATATTAACACCAAAATTCAATTTCATATTTAATATATATTTAATACAATTATTAATTCAATTTAATACAATTTTGCAAAAGTCTCGTATTGCAAAATTTAAATTCATATTCAATGAAAAATTTTAACAAAAAAAAATTTAATATTTTATCAAATTAGGGTATTGCAAAAGTCAAAATTGGTAGGTCACATACCATTTATCATTGATGCTATTGCTAAAATATTTTCCTTTATTTTTTTAATTGACATATAAAATTGATTCAATATTTTTTTCAATTTTATTCAAATTAAATTTATGATTATGTTAATAATGCAAATAATAGTATTTAAATAAAATAAAATTCACAAAAATTGAGTTGAGTTTGATCGTGTAAAAAATTTTTACTAATTGGATAATGTATTTGGTTGCACAAACATAAACATGTTTATCACTAACAATTAATTGAACAAACATTAAAAAAAGTTGTTATAAATTAATCTTTTGTCTTATACATCTTGAAATTCAAAAGGTCATTTTGTTCCTCATCACATGATTAGAATCCGATTGCAACCTAAGAAAAATTATAACAAAAACAAAAGTAAAATTTGATATTTAGAGTCTCAAAGTGTATTAGAATTTGTTATATAACCTAAATTTGTCATTATCCTTTAACATCACAAAATTCTTAATCATGTATATTTTTCCTTCTTGTAAACTTGTCTTGAACTTATATGCAATATTTCTCCCTATAATAGCATACATATAATTGCTCTCACACAAAAAACATAAAAAATTAGCATAAAAGAATATATTGAGCAAAAAACTAAAGAACCAATATGCAGAAAATCACTTTAAATTGTTAGGAAGAAAAAAAGGGTTAATCAATAGAATAAAGTTGTGCAATAATATAACCAAAAATGCTTACCACTAATATAATGCTTAAATAAGAGATGGTGATAAGTAAATCACTGAAATAGAAAAATAAATTAGAAACCCCTAAAATCAAAATAAGAGGGACCAAAATGATTACTCTAGCATTTTGGAGAATGCAATCGATCAGTTTAATTACTAAAGGTCAAAAACGGTAATATAATATTAATTTTAACTAATAGCTATAAATAATATTGAATTTAAAAATAGTTTCATTCTTTATTTTAATATCATTAAATAATAATTTAATATAATTAAATTTGTTAAATATAATTAGGTCATTTAAATTTAATTAGATCCAATCAATGGCTATTGTAAAATTCAAGTATCCATCAACGGCTCACATTAATTCAAGTCTATTTTTCATAGATATATAATTATTTAAAATTTAACTACATATTTATAAAATCAATACTTTTAATTATTATTGTTTGTGAAATATATTTTAATAACTAAATTAAAAATATAAGGATATATATATATATATATATATATATATTATAACAATATAATATTTAATGTTATTATTACAATATTTATATATCTAACTTTTATCTATAAAATCTTGACTTACGTCTATAGATAATAATTTTTTAGTTATATAATTAATTATTAATTAAAATAAAATATTATGAATCATTTTAAATTTAACTACATATTTATGAAATCATTAGTTTTGAAATATATCTAACTTTTTATAATATTATAATATTTAATGTTATTATTATGTTTTAAGAAAAAAATTTAAAATATATTTCAAAGAAACTAATTTAAAAAAAATAAGTTTGAGCATATAATATTTAATGTTATGATTATATTATTTATATATCTAATTTTTTCTATCATTTTTTGGTTTTAAATATATATATATATATATATATATATATATATATATGTGTGTGTGTGTGTGGTGTGTGTGTGTGTGTGTGTGTGTGTGTGTGTGTATTAAATTTTATTATAATTGCTTTTTATTTAAAAATATATTATATTCAATAAATAAAATATTTAACACTACATAGATAAAATATTTATTTATATATTTATAAAATACTACATTAAAACACTAAGTGTTACATTAATATCTATGTAATAAATATCATTAATGTGAACAATTTAATTCATCATTAAATAAAATTAATTCTATTAAATTTTTTTAGCTCCAACAGCTATTATAAAATTTTAGTCTCCATCAATGGCTTACAAAAGTTCAAGTCTCTTTACTATATAGATAGATAGATATAGTTATAGATAGATCGTTGTAGTAGTAAGATTAAGTTTTTTATACTATTTCCAAGGTTGATAACTTGATTATGTGATGATTAATCATGCTTGGTTGGGTGGTGGTTTAAATTAGTAAATTGTGCTTCTAAATTGATCAAGGTAAAGATAAAATGAAATCATGGTTGTTTATCCATGTATGTGGTTCAGCCAATTTTAATTCATGAGGAAGAAAAGGAAAAAAAAAATTAACTATGTAAATGATATTGTTTATGATAAAATTATGATTTTAGACATTTTTTTATATATAACATACGGTTAAAATTTAAGGATGATAATTATTGTAGTTTTATTATCATCCATAAAGAATATTATTTTGTGGCCAGTGTGCATTATAAATTTTTAGTTTTTTTTTATCCTATAATAGGTTTCAGACAAAATTTTTAAAAATAGATAAGAAATTATTTTATTATTATTACTGGAAAGATATATATTTGGAGGCAAAAATATATTATAATAGGAATGATAGAGAAATTTCCTTATTAATATATTTTATAAATAAATAAGAAGAATATAGTGTTTGAAATTAATAAGCAAATAACTATTTTGTTGCAAAATATATAAATATAAAAACCCTAAACCCTAAACAAATAAAAAGAAATATATATATATACACAGACACACACACACACTATTCGATTATTGTAGTAAAAATAAAAAAGAAACTTATTAAAAACAAATATTACATTAATATATTAGAAATATATAAAAGAAAATTTTATATACGTTTATGTTTGTATAAACTGTTTAGTTGTATAACAAAAATCAAAGAAGAAATTTAATGTTAGCTAATAACTATTTATATGATCAAAAAGATTTATCAATTTAAATTTTATGAACTATTACTTAAATTTTTATATGTATGATTCGGTTTTCTTATAAATAGAAAAAGGAAATAATATTTTCAATAAATATATATCACAATTTTATTTAAACAAAATAAAAAAATTGTAATTTATTTGGATTTCAAATTGATAAGTATGAAATTTATAAAGTTTTAGCTAATTTTATAAAACCAAAAATCAAAAGAGAAAGAAAAATAGATATTTTATGCATATAATAATTTATTTATGAGTAAACTACCATTTTTCGTCTTTGATTTTGTGGGGCGCTATCATAATAGTACCTTATTTAGGGTTATTCAAATTAGCCCATCAAGTCAGGTCCGATTTGCCACCTCTACCTATAGATGATATTTAACCATGTAATTTCAGGCAATTGCTAACTACAACCTCTAATTACTAAACGTACCTCTTTTTCAGATTTTTAGGATTTTTTTCTCTAAAAGCATTCCTTTCCAGAAACTAATTTTTGAAACATGTTTTTGTCAATAGGTAAATATTCTAAAACTTAGTTTCTGAAATTTATTTAACACATTTTGAAAACTAAATTTTAGAATGTGTTGAAATTTCAATAATTTTCAAAACTAATTTTTGAAAGTGTTAGAATTTTTAGCTAGCTTGAAGTGGCATTGATTTCCCTACTTTGTGTTGTTTTATTTGTTTGCACGTGTGTGTTGGTGCTTGGGTTTTTTTTGTTGCATGTTTGGGTTGCGCAGGAAGAGTTGAGGTGTGATGGTTCAATGGTAGCGATGCAGTGGTTTGATGATGGCAATGGGAGATTTGGATCTAGAACTAAAGAAAGAGGTGTTGGAGTCTAAGCTCGAATTGTATGAAGCTTCGCTGTTGAAGCTCGAATCGACAAAGAAGCGAGATTCTCACCGAAAATGTTGACGAGAAGCACTAACGATAGTAGTAGAACGTTGGGGTTTTGATGAGTGTGGAAGCGAGTCTTTGCTTTCTTCGTCGTAGTGAAGGTGTTGCCGTCGTCATCATTGGCTTTGGTGTTGCGGCGACAGCAGCAGAAGTTGGCAATTTGAAACTAAAAGAGAAGAAGGGCAATTCGGGAAAGATTGAGAAAAAAAAAGATAAAAAAAATCTCAACTATCCATTTAAAAACTTATACATCTAATTATTTGAAACAGTGTTTTAAAACTCAAACTGATGGTTGACTTGGTCTAGGTACTGGGTCATTGGTTCAACCGATGGGTCACTAGTTGCATCGCATGAACTGGTATATTATTAAATATATAGTTTAACAATACATATATAGTATAAAAATTATTTTTACCAATTGTATTTTTTATAGCATATGTTGGTGTAATGGTTACTTACATTTTAAGCACTCACGAGACATGGTTCTATACCCACATGCTGCACTTGCGTGTCACATTCAAGCAGCAACAGGTTGCAGTAGCACGTCAGTCAAGCAACAGCAGCATTGCAGATATTGGGATGGGGCAGAGTCTGTAACCAACCAACAAAAAGTGGTACTTCTTTCCCTTTCCAACCGGACGAGTCACCGATTTTACCCGGTTTGGAATCGAGTTAGTGATGTCATCCTGAGTTAAAAAGCATTTCCGATCTAATAAAGTAACCGACCCGACTATGGGTCCGGTTTCTGGTTGAACTGGTCAGACGGCCGGTCCGAATTTTAAAACACTGGTTTAAAGCTGTTTCCACGGTGGAAAAATTATGGCTTCTCGCACCCTAGTCAGTGTCTATTCTTACAAGCTGTTGTTGTCAATCAGTCAAAACATATTTTATACTTTTCTTTTCTTTGGGCTATCGTCTACTGACTTCTTTTTTTTTTATTGTTTTTTTGATAAACGTCTACTGACCTCTTTAGACTTTATAGTAGTTTCTAATAATAAATGGTTGCTGACTTGCTGTGCTGGTCTTTTGGTTCCAATAGTCCGTAGCTTCTTGTCAAAAAGAGGATTCTAATATTGCATTTATTAATTTATTATTCTTAACTATTATTGTTATCTTTCCTATTGAAGCATGGATACAATACCGATTGATTGCATTCTTGGCCTTGGTCTAAAGAGAATAAATTGGCCCTTAATAATTTATTTGTCAATAGTAACACACTAACATTACTGTCAAAATGGCTAGTTTAATTCCATCATTTATTTTATTTTTTCTGTGTAACTGTACGTTTACGTTAATTGAAAAAAAAGCTTAATAAGGCTATTTATTTATTTATTGGTGAATTTATGTGATATAGATTTTGGTGAATATTTATTTAGGGTAAAATATGTTTTTGGTCCTCCAAAATATGACTGAATTGGTTTTAGTCTCCATGATTTTTTTTCTTGAATAAAGTCCCTCAAATATTAAAAATACCCTAATTAGATCTTTGTACTAAACTCTGTTTAAATTTTCTATTAAATGATAGTCATATTAGCTTCCAAGTAAAGTATTTTATTACCTGAAGTATTTAGTGATAATTTTTAATTAAAAAATCATGTAATTACTTTTGTTTGAGTTAAAAAAACTGTGATTTAGGGTCAAATATGTAATAATTTTATTTAAAAAGTATATTATTAATCTGACCTGGACATAATAGTTGACATGGATGGCCACATCAACAAATTAATGGTGACTATGATGCTGGTGTGACCATCATTTAATAGAAAAGTTAAACAGAATTTAGCAAAGGGGTCTAATTATGGTATTTTTAATATTAGGTTAAATATGTTTTTGATTGTCCAAAAATTGACCTGTTTTGGTTTTAGTCCTAAGAAATTTGTTTTCTTGAATAAAGTCCTTCAAATATTAAAAATACCTTAATTAGGTCCTTGTACTAAACTCTGTTTAACTTTTTTGTTAAGCGATGGCCATATCAGCATCACAATCACCATTAATTTGTTGATGTGGTGGTTCATGTCAGCTGTTATGTCCAGGTTAGATTAGTAATATATTTTTTGAATAAAATTATTACATGTTTAACCCTAAATTACAAATTTTTTAACCCTAAAGCAAAAATAATTACACAATTTTTTATTAAAAATTATTATTGGATACTTCAGGTAATAAAATACTTTACTTGGAAGCTAATATGACCATAATTTAACAGAAAAGTTAAGCAAAGTTTAGCACAGAGATCTAATTAGGTTATTTTTAATATTTGAGGGACTTTATGCAATAATTTTTTTTCTAAGCACTAAAACCAAAATAGGTCAATTTTTGGAGGATTAAAAATATATTTAACCCTTTAATATTTGAGGGACTTTATTTTAGGAAAAATTTTTTTAGGGATTAAAACCAATTCTGTCATATTTTTAGAAGACAAAAACATATTTAACCCATTTATTTATTAGTTTTAATAATGTTGTTTTTTTGGTAATATTCTAATAATATATGAACATAATATTTATTTATTAAAACTATATATCTTTTTAACATCAATAAAAGAATTCAATAATAGTATATTATCTTATTAAAATTAAGTATTTTTAAATATGAATTGTTAGTGATAGTCATTTTGAATATATTTCTTATTTGGTTATTGAGAAAAAAAAATTGTTTTGGAGAACGTATGAGACATGAAGATTTGATAATCTTCAAATTTACTATTTTTAAATATTTTTATAAAAATAAATAAAAATAGGTTGTTAGTAATAGTCATTTCAAATTTATTATTTGTTTGGTTATCGCAAAAATCTTTCTCTTAAAAAGTACCTGGAACATGACAACTTAGTAATCTTTAAATTTATTTTTCTTTTAAATATTTTTATAAAATTAAATAAAAATGGGTTCTTAGTAATAATTATTTTATATTCGCTTCTTGTTTGGTTTTTGCAAAAACCTTTGTTTGGGAAATCCCTAGAACATGATGACTTGGTTTTCCTCAACTTTATTAGTTTTTAAAATATATTTTTATAAAAATGAATAAAAATAAGTTGTTAATGATGTTATTTTGGGATTCACTTCCTATTTGGTTATTGCAATTAACCTTATGTGTTTTGGAGAACACCTGAGACATGATACCATGGTAATCCCCAACTTTATTATTTTTTAAAAATATTTTTATAAAAAAATAAAAATGGATTATCAATGATAATCATTTTGGATCTACTTCTAGATTAGTTATTGTGAGAACTTTGTATTTTAAAGAACGTTTAATATATGACTATTTCACAATCCCCAATTTTTCAAAATTTGTAAAAAAATAAAAAATAGAAGTTTGGTGATAGCCATGTTGGATTTACTTTTTGATTGATTAGCATGAAAACATTGTGTTCTACAAAATACTTGAGACACGATGACTTGATAATCCCTACCATTTCAAAATAGGAAAAAAATAAATCAATGGCTCTTTTCTTCATATTTTCACAATAAATTAAATTAAAACACATTGACACACAAATATTTTTTACAAAAAAAAATAAAATGTAAGTCTAATGAGTTCCTCATTATACTAGAAAATACGTAGGAGTAGAAATCACCCTTATCGAGCTCAAAAATAAATATTTTGAAATTTTCTCCTTAAATAATATAATAAAATAAATAAATAATAAGATTATAGATTTTTTAATTTAAAAAATAATTACATAAATAAAAATTTTCATTTCTATAATTATGTTGCTACTAAAAGTGGTAAAACAAATGGTTTTAAAAATAATTTGCACAATTAATTAATGAAAATTAACCATTATTAATGGATGCATTAGATGCAATGAATTTAGTTTTTACCTCTCCGCACATAATAGACTCCCAATCTAATCTAATTTTTGTAGACTGTTTTCTTTTAGTAAAGAGAACTTTCCAAGTTTTTCTTAAATTAATAAATTTGTTCACGACTGTATTCAACTTTATCATTTTTTTTTCTTTTCACCGTTTCCATTGAGTCTCGGGATGTAATTAATTCATTTATGTAAAAAATGCAAGTATTGTGAATTGTTCGGATTGGTCATCTCAAAAAGAAAAACAAGTTTATTAGTCGAGTGAGATGTGCATAGTTAGTGTACTGGCACGCATGCAATGTGCATAGAATATATATGTACCTTCTTGTTTTTCATTGAGTACGTTGGAGTTAATTTAGAATACAGAATGAGCGGGTGTGTCAGCAGTACACAGCCTCTAAAACCTTTTCCAACTTTCAATAATTAATTTAACTCGCGTGGGTGAAAACTGATGAAATTCTATAAGCCCCAAATCAATAGAATCAAGTAGATAAGAGATTATAACATGTTCTATAATTATAGACATAAAGATAGAGAACAATTAAGCTAGATATGTGTACCTGGGATGAATGACTCAAGGAAGAACAAGAGTTTGTAAAGAACAAAGATGAGAGAAGACTCCTTCTACCCGATTGGTTTTCAGTCCATATTAACTGTCTAATGAAACAACGATTAAATAATCTAACGGATGAGGGCAGGGACTGCTCATCATACATCAATTGAATAGTCCAACCCATCAAAAACTATTCAGAACAAATGTCCAATACAATGTCCATCATATAATTAGGTGTTACATAATAATTATTGACCATAATTAATCAATTAAAAAATATTTTCAAATAATTGATTAATGTTAATCCATAAAATAGATTAATTAAATCATTAATCTAGTAATCTTCCACTTAGATAACATTAGTCAATTACAAAGGTATAGAAATTTTTAAGACTTAAAATATCAATTATGGTCAAAGTATACACCAACCAAAAGACAAAGAAATACAAACCTTTAACACTGCAGAATATGTCCGATAGGAACATATATCATACATGTTAAGAACTTTATATTTCTCATAAAAAAATGATGGATAAGGAAAAGCATAATATAGTTAATTAAATTAAGTGAAATATGTTATTCCAAGGAATGGTCCAAACATATGAAAATGCTGTAAGAGATATGACAATAAGGAGTGATGTTATTTTATACATATTTCGTTATAATATATTTTCATACTCTCACTTATCCAAAACATCAAAACTTAACAATAATGCAAAATGGAAGCAATAATCATAGATATAATTCATGCGCTTGAGGGTCGCAAAAGGACGTGGATTAAAGCCAAAATAGAGTGCGTAAGAAGTTTACAATAAAGAATTATCCAATTTGTCCAATATAGAGTAACAAAAAAAAAAACTGCTATAGATTGAGAGTGGGTCGCAAGAGCAATATATACCCAAAAAATCTGGGCATGAAAAACAAGCAATGTGACCTGGTTCAATCTCTTCACACAAGCAACGGTTGGTTACAAAATGTAATAGGTTTTAATATCAAATGAGCAATATAGAGAACCCCAAATCAATCCTTTAATGGATGGTTGAAATCCATGGTTACCAGAGATACATAGCATACTCATCAATAAAAAAAAAAAACGTAATATATATCTAATGTATCCACAATTATTCTTTTTATGCATCTAATAGGGGAGTTCTGTTCATGAAATTCAAAAGAGAAACAAAGAAAATTATATAAATTCATAGAAATTAGTTCTTGAATAATACAAAATAGAACAATCATAATCTGTATCTAACCAGGCTTTGATATGCTAGTTTTGCTTAGAATTTTGTCATGAATCAAATAAAACTCAACATATACATAAGAAATTGATCAAGCAGTTGAAAAGAAATCATGTTTTATTGCATTGAAGCTCGAACAAAGTTAATTCCCGACAGATATCTCATTTCAAAGTAACATAATTTTGGATACAAGACCGAATTACCAAAACATCTATAAGAAAAAACAAACCCACCAACACAAGTGATTAAACTGCTATTGGACCTTATCGCCGACAAAAATTAAATTTTATGGCATCCAATTCACCAAACAATTAAAAATTTTATGAAGTATAATGGGTTCAGATAACATGCAAAGTTGGAGACTATCTTTGCCCAAAAAGCAATGTGAGAAAACTGTTGAATGAATTCCATCATCCAAAAGTTCAGCGCCAATGAGACTGATGGCATCAACATGCTGGCGTCACGGTTGCCTCTTGCGGTTCTCCTCGTCCGCTACCCCAAGGAGGTTCATGATCACAGCATCCGAAATCTTTCTTTGTAGCTCCGTCCAGTCCCTGAACGAATCAAAATAGAAGTTATGGCGTTGATCACATTATGTTAAACAACATAAATAGCAGAAAATGTATGTATATATAAGTCCAAGCAAGTTCTACTAAACCAAAGTGGTGTCGCATGTGTAGGGTTCCATTCCTAAATTCGTGTGTATAAAAAATATTTATAGGAGAATGTTAATTCTTTAAATGGATGTTAGTTTTTCGAAAAATTTGTCCTTAATTTCTTGTTGAGGATACCCTTGGTTCAACAATAAGAAAAAAGAAGAAGAAGCTAGTTCTACTAAAAAGAAACAATAAGAATAAGAAAGCACTGTACCCATTTGACGAATCAAAGGTCACTCCTGCAGTGTATTTAGTTTCCTCTAGAGGTGCCATGAACCGTTGGAGCACTTCAGGTGGATAGCGTGCATTATCCTTAACCTGAAGCTGTGAGGGCTTGATGTCATAAAAGATGGGGACAACCCTTTTCTTGGACTCATTGAGAAGGGCAAGCTCGTGGAGACAGAAGTACGAATCGCAATAACGACGTGTGAGGACAGCAACACCAACCTTGCAGCTATCTATGGCCTTGTCAATCTGTTCAAACAACTTATGGCCAGGTTTCATGTTTATGGTGTCCAAGAAGGGTCTGATTCCCTTGTTCATCAGATGGTCATGGAGCAAAGGAACGAATGTTCGCCCGCTATCAGCCTTGCGGTAGTTTATGAAAACATCGTACACAGGCTGGGCAGTCTTACGGCACTGCTTGGCTGTAAACGGATACATGGCTTAGTGTGTGTTTAAGTCCAAAATGTTTGTGCTTCTTCCTGGTGTTGTTTTCCGTCCTAGGGCAGGCACGTCTATAAATATATACAAGTCGCAGAACAGTGACCCTTAATTAATTAATTGATAAAGAAAGACATGAGTTTTAAAGCTTATGGTGGGATCTACGTCATGGGCTTATAGCAGACCAAACAGCCAGATATGGAGCTGTTAAATTGAGTTATGGCTCATGAGCCAGTCTGGCTCACCACATGTTCAAGCTAGGTTGAGTAGGTAAAATTTGACTCGCTTGAATGATGGGTCAAATTGGATTTGGTTCACTTGGCTCGTGACTCACTCAGGTTAAATTTGTGGTGAGCTAGGTTGGCTCAAGGGTTGAGGATTTTTTTTTTTTAATATAACTTAATATACTAACTTTGTAAGTAATTAAAGTAAGTAACATATAAACTCAATCATTTAATTCTATTCCAATCATAATAAAGAATAGTAATATACTAACTTATCTTTTATAAATAGATATAGAATTGAAATGTGAATATGACTTTTTAAATCATTAATATATATAAATTGTGAGACACAATATAATAAACTTATTAATACTTTAATTTTCATTAAGTGCATCAAAATTTTTATCATCTTAATTTACTTTTTATATATTTTTTTGGTATTTTTTTACTTATGTATTTTATTTTCTCATTTTTTAATTTTTAAGTGAGCTAACCAATATAACTCATTAACTTGTAGTGATTTGAACCAGATTGAACATTTTTTAGCTCATTAAAAAATAAACTGAATTAAGTTAACTCATTTTTTGACCGATATGTAGTTTTGACAGCTTTGGCCAGATACGGAGATACCTGCCGTTTTTCTAGAAGCCTTGTGTTACACATGAGACAAATTTCTGGAAATTACAACATAAGAAAATACTAAGAACTAGGACCGTGGAAAAATTAATCCAAATCAAATTGAGTACTTCAAGAACCACTATCTTGTCTAAAGCCTTTCCATGTCCCTATTTTGTCATTCAACTACTTTTACCCATTTTTTTTTTTATCTAAAACTAACACCTTGCATTTTACTGAGGGGAAACACGGATCCATTTAAACCTTCGCTTTTGAATATTTTGCTTATCTCAAAATGTGAAAAGACTATTGATGTCCAAACCTCTTTAAACCCCTAAATTTTTTATCAGGTTAAAAATATATAAAAAATTTAAATAAATTTTTAAATCTTTTTAGGCTGGAAGAAAAGGAGGAACAAAACTTTACTGAACTTTAATTTATTAGACAATTTAAATAAGTATTAACCTTTAAATGAGTATGTTTAATTTTCTCTTTTTTAATAAAGGAGTATCTTTAACAAGAATAAAACAAGAGATCACATCTGCATTTCTGCGCCTTTGTTGCTATTCGGTTGTTGTGCTATCACTTAATCATCAATGACGGCATGACCAAATCATGTAAATATTAATAAAAAGAATGAACTGAAAACACTACTACAAAAAAGACTTTTTAGGACAGGATTTTAACTTAGTTGTTAATAAACCGAGTTAAAACGAAGACGTGGCTGCATTTTTGCAATTTTAATGAACTTTTTTAAACCGGCTCTCACATAACCGATCTAAAAAGTTAATTTTAAAAAAAAATTATTCATTTTTTAAACCGGTTCATAAATAATTGGTTTAAAAAAAGAGATGCGAATTTTCGTATAAGCTTTTTAAACTGGTTATGTCACAACCGGTTTAAAAAATTGGATTTTTTACATTGGTTCTATTAGAACTGATTTAAAAATCAAACATTTTAAACTGGTTATGTATTCAACCAGTTTAAAAAGTTCTTTTTAAAAGCTCAGTTTTTTTATTGCCTCCAATGCCATTTCTGCACTTCCTTTCCTCAACGACGTTGACGCGAAACACATCCCTTCCTCCAATCTCATCCTTAAGCCATTTCCCTTACTCCAATTTCCATCCTTAAGCCATTTCCCTTCCTCATCCCGCCTCTTTGGGAAGCTCGTAAATTTGAACGCGTTTGGTGTAGCTCGTGAAGGTGGTGTTTTTGAATGCCATTGGATAGCTCTTTCTTGTGCTCAAGGTGCTCGAAGCTCGTAAAGGTTGTGTTGTTGTGCTTGAAGCTGCTCAAAGCTCATAAAGCTTGTGTTGTTACTTATGTCGTTGTGCTCAAAGCTATGGCTGGGTAATGAATAAAGGCATCTTGCTCCAGTACATGGTCAAATCTCTAGTTGTTGCTCATGAAAATGTGTAGACTATCATTCTTGGAGCTTGAAAGCTCTTGATATTGCACGTTGACTGCCATTGTTGGAGCTTAGAAGCTGGTAGAGGTTGCCAATATTATGAGTGCTCTATTCACGAACCAAGCTTGTTTTCCATGGATTTTGCATGTCATTTGGGACTTTTGATTTTGGATTGTGTTATGCGAATTAAGAATGGGAATTTTGGAGTGTTTTATATGAATTTGGAGTGGATAGGAGAGTGTTATTCTATTTTGCATGTCATTCTATTTTTACCATGTCATTCTATTTAGTAATCTTGTCAATTTTTTTCGGTCCTTAAGGTTTTGAATTAGACTAGATAACAAAACAATTACTAATAATTTAGGCAAGTTGTGCTATTTAATTTTTATAGGGAGTAAGAATTAAGTTATATACATAGGGATTAAAAGTGTATTTGAGCCTAGTTTGAATTATTTATTCATAGTAAGGATTAATGCCATATTTCATTATGTCATTAAAAATGTATTTGAGCCTTGCCTACTAAATTATATTTTGGAACTTAGATTTAAATGTTGTCTCTAAAAGAGCAGTGTTTGAGTATAATATCATTGGTTGATTGCAATATCATGATGGAATGTGCCTAAAAATAAAGGAAAATGTGCTAGATTTTTATGAGAATTAATTGTAACCTTTGAGTATGAGTAACTACGTTAAGATGGTGACATATTGAATTAACTACTTTTATTATGATAATGTAACTCACTTTTTTTTTTGGGTAGGTTGTCCTTTAACCGTGTTTAGGGAGTTCGGTGTTATAGTTGTTATAAAGCTAAAATAGGATCACATTAAGGTATGTTTTGATTTGTTCGTTTCAAGTATTGTTTGTGAATATATGTATTTAGTGTGCTCACTTAATGTTAGTTTAGTTGTATTTTTAAGAAATGGGTGCTGGTATTTATTTATTTATGGTTGCTAAACATGTTGTGTTGTGGATTGGATTGTACTCAGTAAATTATTTATGTTAATGTGCTCAATGATATGCACATTCGATTGTTTAGAAATGCTAATGTTAATATGCTGAATGAATGAAAATTTGAAATGTGTTGTGAATTGGATATTTTGATAGGTTAATTAAGCTTTGGTATTATGATTTAAATTGATGTAAACAGGTATCTGGAAAAGTACCAAAATATAGAGGAAACTCTACCCACGGAGGAGGTTCAGACTGTTGTGCAGGCCCCTAAACAATTCATTCAATGGCCAAGACAACTTATAAAGTCACGTCAGCCAAGGTATATTCAAATTTCATCTTAAGTTATTTTTTTCTTTGATTACAAATTGAAAAAACTTGTTTGTATTTTATAACATTATTTTATATTTAATTTTTTTATAGAATGTTCAACTGTCTGAGAAAGATGTTCCACCTAAAAAATCGGAACCTGAAGTTCATCCAATAACACACTTGTGGTAGGTGGCATCTAGTATGGGGACAAATGCTGTACAAATAGATTGGGAACTGACATTTCTTGGTAGACCCAATGATGTAGACCTATGGATCACCCAGAAGGATGTATTGGAAATTTGTACTGGTAATGACATGCTAAATATCTCAGTTCTACAATTATAGTTGCTATAAGTTTATTTTTTTTGTAAATCTCTTAAATACGCATCTCAATATTATAATTAACATTCATTTGTATATTTAGCTACATGCATCGTCTCTATCTCTCAAAGGGCCAGGAGAATGTATATGGATTTATTGACTCGTTCCCTATTTAGAAGATGGGGAATAAGGATGAAGATTCTTAGGCCTACATTCAAAATTAGATGTATAATGGACGAAAACGGTGTTACCTAGCACTGTACTTGCATTGGAAAGTACAAGTTTTTTCTCAACCAAATAATTTTAAATGATATTTGAATCTCATCACATATATTCCTTTTCCAATGCATCTCGCACTGGCAATTGCTAATTATTTGTCCTAGGGACAATGTTGTGCCTTGTTGTGTTCGTTGCACAAGAAGCCCCACAAAGAATTGAAACAACTAATAGAAAGGTCAGTTTTTTTATTTATAATATATTTTATTAGTGCTTTATGTTATAATTTTGAAACCTATAACATGTTTTGAATATCCATTTTTTAATCAGAGTCATGATTGGATATCAAATATTAGTAGGTAGGCACGTGTCACTACGAAGGAAGCCTAGTTGGTTTTTCTCCTATGTAAGTGATTTACAACTACATATTCAATTATAATTTCAAATAGTTTCTACAATTCATTTTTAAAAACAATTCTCATTGGTAGGCTAACAAACAAGTAGGGAACTATAAGTGTGGATATTATGTAATGAAACATATGTTGACCATAATTTCAGTAGATATTATGGATTCATGGGACGAGGTAATATAATTTTCATATCTAGTTACAATAATACTTATAATTTTTATAATTGATTGGGTAATGAATTTATCTTATGTTTTTTTATGTTGTAGTTAGTCATTGATAGGAAACCATTCTCACATGAAGACTTGTTGGATATTCGCCAACGTTGGGCAACATTTTTCCTTCAAATAAGTAATAGATAGTTTGTTTAGATGTATTTAGATAGACAAAAGAATAGTACTTTTATATTTTATCTATTTCAAAGAATATTATGAAATTTTGTTGCTTAATGTAAGATATGAATGAATGTGTTGATCTGGCTGTATCTATAGTATCTGTTTCATAATAATAGGGTTTGGTGTATGAATCAACACAATGGAATTATTTTAAAAAAATGACACTTTTTAAATCGATTGTGCATTAACTGATTTAAAAAGTCAAGCTTTTTAAATCGGTTCCAGACATAACCAATTTAAAAATCTTGACTTTTTAAATTGGTTATACAATGAACCAATTTAAAAAGTGTTTTTTAAATCGGTTCAATAACCGGTTTAGAATGATAATACTTTTTATATCGACTGTATCTAAATCAGTTGTAAAACCGATTTTAAAAATCTTTTTTAACTGATTTAAAAAATATCTTCTGTAGTAGTGAAAGAGTCATAAAGCCTTGTCACACAAGTTTGTAAACTCTTTTCTTCCCAAGGATTAATCACCAATACAATAGTCTGTGCAAAGTCCAAAAGGTGAACCGCGTAGGTTTGGGATGCAGTTCATCAAAAAGCGAGTGGAAAAGCATTGAGTACAATGCATTTTTTGCCGTCAAGATTGACCACGTCCACACGAGAGGGACTCTCTTTCTGTCTCTCTTGTATACGACAATGAATTAACAAAGGAGGAAGGGGTCTTCTAGATTCTGCGTGAAAATTGTGACTGCACTCCACCGCCAGTCGTCTCATGCAGCACCCCGTTTTAAAAACCCAGTTCCGTATTTGCCTATTGTTTTGAATGGGCTTGAGGTCAATCTGCTTAACAAAACACCTTGATCCAAAGGAAATGATCAATTCAACTTGTCAAGTGTTAACGAAATTAAATTAACATCACCACGCACGTACATGAACGTTATAATATGTTTATAAATCTTGATGCAGGGTAAAATTACCCTTTTTATAGTTATTTAGAAGACTATACTATTACCATTTGGAGGTCTTGGACTAATTTGTGTAAGACGGAAGTCTTGAATAAGTATCATCACTCAGGTACATAAACACTATAATAAGTTTATAAATATAGAAGTGTATTTTGATTCAGGGTAAGATTATTTTGTCACTGATCTAGATAAGGCTAATATTACCGTTTAGGGTCTTGAGCCTCGTGCTAGGAAATCTAGTCCATCTTAGACTCTTATAAATATAAACAATGTCAATGGTGTTAGATACACATGCATTATAAATTGTCACTTTAGTAAAATCATTGCTAACTTGAGCGTCAGAGTACCTTTTATAGGAACATAATTGTCCACGTTATATCAGTCGTGTTGAAAAGAAAAGTCGTTGTCCATACACTTGAAACCTTGGTCAACAATAGACACAGTTCGGTCAAAGCTTTGCTAAAGTTCAGTCAAAGTGGATCGTCCACACCTCAAATACAACATTGGTGTCATCTATGAGAATGTGATAAATCTAACTCCTATCCTTCGACATGGCGAATACTCGATGTCAGACTACTCAAGCTAAAGCAACTCTAGATGGTCATTTAGAGGAAGTTGATTCACCCCATTATCCTCACATCAATCCAACCCTATTCAGCCCCCTTCATTAGTGTTATGGTTGGCCTACAAGGGCATAGCTAAGAATGGTCTCGTTGTAGCCGATCCCAAAGACAACCTCAGATGTCAGCTTTGAGAGTAGATAGTCGAGTTGTAGGAGCACCCTTAGCCACCTCATCACCCACCAAATCATGATCTACGGTAATGTATAAGGCAGGTAGAGCATATGTTATCTCAAATTTTGGTGCCCAATCATCAACACCAATCTTATTTTGAGGAGCCTTAATACAACATTGCAACTTCAAGCCAACATTTGTCCAGGCCTTCGCTTGACATGTAACGAGCTCAAGGTGGTACTTCTTACCACACTTGCATTGCATGATTTGAATTTATTCATTTTGGGGATCTTTTTGTTGAGCATTGCTTCGGTTAAGATAGCATATAGATACAAAGCTTGCTTACCCATCAAACCATACATTGGAGAGGAATAGCCTAATAAGCACTTGGACACATTTTGCTGTAAGATGTTATTTATTTGTGCCCTAAATGCAATAGTCTACAGGACTTTCCTAGGATCTTAAGGGGAGAAGCCTTTCGCTAGTTTCAATCTCTCTCCTAGAGTTCAATTTATAAATGGGACGACCTCGCTACAGCATTTGCTCAATAGTTTATCACTAAGAGAAACCCTAGGAATTCTTATATGTTAGCTAAGGTTGTCCAATAGTTTAATGAAACACTACAGAGTTTCTTGGCTAGTTTTTACAAAGAGACAACATCACTGTCGAATTTGTCCGAGGACATCCAAATCCACATAGTAGTGGAGTCCATCCAAAAGGGTACACCCTTTGCACTATTTCTTTTAAAGGTGTAACCCAGGAATATAGAGGAGTTTAGAGTCCAAGATGTCAAGTATGTTATTAGGAAAAACATTTGCAAGAGATAAGGTATAAACCCATCTTGTTGATCCCTCGGGCATCAATTAGGGAAAAGAACAAAAGGAAGTTCACTATAGACAAAATGACAGAGTCGAGTTCAAGATCAACACCATGTTCTAAAGAAGAGTAGCAACATTTGTGATAAGCGTAGGAAGGAGTTAAAGAGTAAATATCATAATTATGCCCCTCTGGTAATGAATCAATCTCGGATCTTTGATTAGGTGTATTCGGTGAATTTTCACAAGTCCAACGTCCATTACCCATGAAGAGGAAACAAAGGAATAAGAATAAGTACTATGCCTTTCATGATGACTACGGTCACACGATGAATGAGTACATTCATTTAAATGATGCAATCAAGGAATTGATCTAACATTGGTGTTTAGTACAATATGTTCATATAAATTGAGATGATAAAAGAGATTTTCATGACAAGAAAATGGGCAAATCTAAAGAAGGGGTAGGGAAGAGAAGTAAAGATAGTTCCCTGCCAAATGCCCAAGTAAATGCATGCAAAAAGAAGCCACCTCATTGATTTCTTTCTCGGATGCTAATTATGTGAATATAATCCTAGAATATGATCTAATGGTCATAAGAGGTGTTATAGCAAATGTTGATCTGGGGATAGTATTTGTGGACCAAGGAAGCTCAAATGATGTGTTGTACCAGCGGGCGTTCAGTCGGATGGGGATTGGAAAGGAACACCTTCAATCATATGAAAGTGACTTGGTAGGTTTCATGGGAGATTAGATCCAACCATTGAGGTACTTGGAGATGTTACTCACTGTACGAGACAAAGTAATAGGATGAACAGTCTTTGCCATGTTCTTAGTAGTAGATTGTCCAAGTTAGTACATTGTTATCTTAGGTCGACCTTCACTCAATGCATTGGGGGTAAATCTCTGCTAAGCGTTTCGTTATGAAATTCCCTGTATTAGGATCACAAGTGCTAACAGTAAAAGCAGACACGCAGGTAGCTCGACATTGCTATATGAACCTAAATATGGGGAGAAAATATGGACATAAGAAGAGGTAGAGATCCAAGGGCAACAACCCAGCTTAACCTGAGGTTCTATTGGCGGATTTAGATTTAACAATTGATGCAAATAATGAGGTTAACTCTTAAAGCTCTCAACCAACGGGTGATTCTCAAACTTACCAAGTTAAGGAATCAGTGGAGAAGGTGACAAAGGTAGGGACCAAGCTAGATCCTAAGTTGAGAAGAAGATTAAAGGATGTGTTGTTGAAGAACAATGATTTATTTGCCTAGACAACGACCAACATGTATGACATTGTCTATTAGGACTTTTAATTATATTATACTTTTTTAGTAAATTACATATTTTTATATTCTAATTCATATTATTGTTTACTATTTAATTATTTTCTGTGTAAGAAAGAGAAATCTTAACCCATAGAGAAGATGAAGGCTAATTAGGATTAAGTGGAGGAAGAAAATAGGAAGCTAGAGATCACTACATCCTCCTATAAAGTGCACATCACTTATGGAGCACCAGGAGAATTAAATATTAGAATATTGTAATATTATGTTTTTGGTCCTTTATTAGGAACATTTTATATTTTATTGTATTTTGGGCCTTTTTTAAGACCTTTTTTTTTATATTTTTCTTATGTTTTAGACATGCTTTAGAAATCCTACTTATAAATAAGGTTTAGAAAGACTTAGGAGAGACATTTATCATTCTAGCCTCCCCTACAACAGCTAGGATTTTCTATCCTATCTCTTTTATCTTTGTTCTTGTGTTCTCATGACTTTCATGTGGAGCTAAAACTCTTTTTCTAGTTCAAAGTTAATCATGGATATGATTCTTCAAAGATTGTGAGGTTTAAATATTTTTTTTATCCCTTTCTCTTTTTACGTATTTTTATTTCTACTGTACTTATTACCAAATTGTTATTTTATTGGTTGTGCAAAAAGAGCTCATTGTCCAATTAATAAAGAAGTATAAAATCAATTAGGACAGTGGATTTGTAATTGTCCATTAGTCTTAATAATTAGTGGTAAAACAATGCTCATCATTGTATAGAAATATAATCCAACTTAAATAAATTGAGTTCGTTGGTTAGAATTAGGTCTCTCTAGAACTTAATGCTATTAATATGTTAAATCTTAAGAGCTTGTTTATGGTTGTCTATGGATAAAGGAAATAATCAATGAGCTTTTCTTGGTTATTGAGAAATTAAGGAGAAATTAATTATTAAAATTCGTTAATAACTACAACCAATTTATTTAAAAAGAAAAAGGTATATCTTTGAACCAATGATCGATCTTAGGAACTAGAGCTAATATTTTACCTTGAACTAAAGTTTTTCTACAACTGACTTGTTTTTATCCCTATTTCAATTGCTGAAATGATTAGTGATCAAATTCCTTCCTTTTATATGACCAAAATTTCATTCGCTAAACGGTGGTTTTTTTGTTTTCTTTGTAATGAGCTTTGAACTACTAGAGTTCGATAGTAATTCATGTTAATTTTACTTTAGATACAAACTTAAAAATATTAGAACTTTAAGTTTGACTTTTTGTAATAAAACTTTTTTATTGTAATGTTTTTATGACCTGGGATTTCATTAATTTCTATTTTAAAATTAAATCCACAAAATATATCATTAGTTAGTAGTTTCTTTTAGAATAAGGGAGTTGCAATATTTATTACAATAATTAATAAATAAAATGAGCATTACAAGTAACCATTATAATTGTTGAATTGAGGTCACTAATATAATACATAGTTTGATTATCACAAATCTTTTAATTATTAATTGTTCCCTTTTTTATAACTAAATTGCTATTTACTTAAGTTTAATATTCATGTAAAATATTTGGATATCATATTAGATTCATAGAAAATGATTGTCCAATTCCAAATGTTTACATAAATACTGCTTAACAAATTGTCAAAATGTATTTAATATATAAAATTAATGATTTTTTCTTTACTTAATCTAAAATTTACCTATGAAATTAAACCATCTTATTCCATAAATATTTATAATGTTGACTCTCAATCATAAACATTTATTTATTTATTAATCTATAAAAAAAATTAAGCAAATTTATGATATACAAATTGAAAAAGACACATTGGTGCTTATATATTTTTTAATCAAATTAACATTTTAATATATACATGTGGGTATAGGTGAAGTTACTTCAAGAATATGTGTGTGCAAAACACACACACACACACACACACACACATATGGGAGCGACTCATGTGAGAACATGAGAACAACTAATAACAATCTTTAGATTAATATTAAAATTAATAGACCACTAATATAAAAACTCTATTAAAAACATTTTTTATGAGACCACCAATATCGTTGTCACTACTGTCACCACGCATACCACCATTGCCCTGACCCTACCCCTACTACCATCGCCAACGCCACCGCCACTATCACTGTCGTCACACCCCACCACCGCCTCCACCACCACTGTCACCCCCACCACTACCACCGTCGCACCTCCACCATCGCCACAACCACTGCCCCTAACATCATCACCATATGGTGGCGATGATGGGGGTGCAACACAGTGGTGGTGGGATGCGACAGCAGTGGTGGCGCCGATGATGGTGTGAGTGGTGACGACGGCGATGGTGACAACAATGTGGTAGTGGTGACGGTGGCAATGGTAGTGGTGGTGGCAATGGGACGATAGTGGTAAGGGTGGTGACGGCGGCGACAATGACATTGGTAGTATAAGAGGTGTTTTTATAGAATTTTAATCTCAACAATCTATTAATTTTAATCTTGATCTAAGAGTATTTATTAGTTGTTCTCACATAAGTAATGTTTTCACAAGAGTTGCTTGCTATGTGTGTGTGTGTGTGTGTGTGTGATATTTTAATATATACATGTGTGTATGTACGTACGTGTGTGTGGTAAAGTTACATCTTTTAACAATTCTTTATATAAATTATTTTTATTAATTCAATCGTTAAATTAAAAATTCTTATTAAGTGGATTAAATATACAAATTTTTAAAATATTTAAAACTACTCAACACTTCATTAAATAACTTCAATATAACCTTAAATAAATTCAATATAACATATGAAATACTTTTAAAAACGTTTTTCTTTATTAATCTATAAAAAAATTAAGCAAATTTATGATATACAAACTAAAAAACATACAATGGTACTTATATATTTTTTAATCAAAATTAACATTTTAATATATACATATGTGTGTGGGTGTGTATGGGTGAAGTTACTTCAAGAATATGTGTGTATGTAATATTTTAATATATACATGTGTACATAAGTATGTATGTGTGTGTGGTAAAGTTACATCTTTTAACAATTCTTTGTACAAATTATTTTTATTAATTCGATCATTAAATTAAAAAAATTTATTCAATAGATTAAATATACAAATTTTTAAAATATTTAAAATTATTTAATACTTCATTTAATAAATTCAATTTAACCTATGATATACTTTTTAAAAATAAGTAACATAACTACTTTTTAAAAACGTGTGAAAAATCATTGTGCACTTTCTCACTCTTTTCTGTCAACATCATCACACGACTCACTTTCTTATCTCTCTCAATAATCACAGCACACCCACATAATAATCACAACAGACGCATCTCCTCCAAGTTGGTTACAGCACCTCAGAGACAACACACCCATTTTTTCTCGCGACAATCACACGTAGAGTCTTTCATCTTCTCCCGCTAAAGAACCAACTGCTTCCTCCATTTATGACCCCCCATAGAGCTCCTTCAACCACACTCTTCACCCTCATGTCAGAACAGAACACACACTCCCTCACTTCTTCATCATGGCTCTGCACCTCTCACTAACAAACATTCTTTCACACACACTGCACCACTCAAGAAAATACTCTCGTCTTCTTCTTCTCACCTAAGCATCCACACCCTCAAAAACTCTTTCACGTTCATTCACGGGGGCTCTGCATTTTTCTTTGGTTCACGCGGTTCCTCACCTCTAATTTTTTTCACTCACAACACTCGCTCACATTGTTCTCTCAACACGTTCCTCACGCACAGCACAACAACAGAGAGGGGACTTGAGAGGTAAGCATTTCTCTGATCACAACCACCTATGACCGGCCATTGCACCAGCAAATTAAAGGCGAAGCCGGCGAGATGAAGAAAATGCTCACGTAGTGGGACATCTTATGGTTTGGAATGGATAATTTCAAGCAACTTTCTTCTTGAGTATGTGGCTGGTGGTGTTGCAGTGACACGCTCTTGGACATCCTACTTTGCCACTCTCTGCAACCAAAACTCAGACAAGCTCCTCATCAAAGCCGATGACCTTACAGGTGCAGCACTCATACGGTGGACGGATGGGACAAGCAGGGGCCTTGTCCCCACTCCCTTCACCCTTTACTCCTTGAAAACTATATATTGTTATATCTTAAAATTAATTTTTTATATTGTAATTATTATAATTGAGAGATTATTTTTAATTATAAAAATAATAAAAAATAAACTTAAAAAATAACGTTCACAACTTAAATAAACAATATAATATATTCAATTATTATAATTTAATGTTTATTTAATATTTTTTTTTTCTAACCCGTTTCTGGATCTCCCTGTCCGGTTCAACAATTATTCCAACGGGTTTGAATTTTGTAACCTTTCTTCCTTTTCTATCTTATTTTATGATTGTTTTACTTTATTCACTGTCTTATTAAATTGTTTTACCTTGTTTATCCTCTTTTGTTCTCTTTTCTTATTTTTATCTTAATACCATATTGTTTTCTTGTATATATACTTAAACTGTCTGCTTTTTCCCTATATATGTCACTTCCCGTTTTTCATTTTTACTATCATTATTGTTTTGTTGGCTTTCTTCTTTTTACTTTTATTTATGTTATTATTATTTTTACGTCATGATAATGTGCTATTGTTGGGTTTGGTTCATTTTAATGTGATTTGGTCTACATATTATCCACCTTATATATTAAATAAGAACTTCTATCTATCACTAGAAAAAGCTCACTCTCTCCACTCTCCCTCACATTCATTCTCATTTAAATGCCTCACTCTCCTTGCATCGTGGATTACACGCTCCCTTCTTGCATCTCACATTCTCTTTTCTTCTACTCCTATTTCAAAATATGATATCAACTAAAAACAGCACCTTATCATCTCCTTTGAAAAAATTATCTTCGGCACCTTATCTTCTCCACATCTCTCTCTTGCAAGTCGCATCAACAACTGAATTCATCTTCATTTGCGAGTATTGCAAAATTTCCTTAGTAGTTGTACCTCCTTCGTTACCCCTAACTCCCTTCCATTTCTTGGGCATAACTCTCAGTGGCATCATAACTCTCCAATTTTAATAATTGTCTTTCTCTTTTGTTGCTCCTACTATAGATAACTCTCTGATTCTCTCAATCTACAAAGATTTTATTATTATCTTTTCTCCTATGATGGGGAGAACTCTTCAATTTCTCCTATTTCAAAACTCTCAGATTTCAAACAATGGGATAACAAACTTTTGTGATAATGGTCTATCATTATCTTTTCACCTGCCATGGGGATAACATCCCTCTATTTAAGTTTCCCACATCTCACCGCACCCATTCGTTGTATCGTTCATTCGCAAGAACGAGCTCATCACTCACTCGCATCAAGATCACAGGTCTTTTTCTTCCTCATTTTTCTTCTTTGTTTTTATTTAGTATATGCCTCATGTTTATTAAACAAGCTTATATCAAACAATCTTATATAAAGGGGATACTTAGTTTAATGACTAATGGCACACTGTTCCAATAAGCTTATATAAAGTTTTATCATTTATAATAATTCTTTTTAGGGATAAGTTGTATAGAGAAGAACCTAAAATTTTTTCTTGATCCAACTCCAACTTGTAACGTTGTTTAGTTCCACCACTTAGTTCCAATCAATGTTTTAAGTTCTTCCTCTGCAGCGGATGATATAAGAATTATAACTTTCACATGCACTCCTGCAGATTTGAAAATGTCAATTGCCTTCCTTTGCCACTAGGTTTATTGCATTGCTTTGAATTAAGGTTCACGTCTAGCTTCTCTGTGTCTTTATGTCTTCAAAATCTGCATTGGATTTCTTAGAGAATTATAACTTTCACATGCACTCTTGCAGATTTTGCTGTGATATTGCTACAGCTTTTTTCCTTTGAGAGAACGTTCAATGTCAATGCCATATATACACCTTCCCCACGCATTCTAGCCTAGCCTGCCCACTGCTCGCCCCGAGTGTCTTAGTGCTTACATTTTAGCAAGGTATCTTATTGTATCTCATGCATTTAGCCCCTGCATAATATTAACTACTTAAAATTTCTTATGTTAAGGACATAATTATTTTTAACTATTAAAAAATTTATTATCATTCTTATATTTTTATTGTCATCTTTGTTAAAATATTTTCATTATTAATTGATTGAAAAAGACCAAATAAATGCACACTTAAATACTCTATACAGAGAGGAATATGAGGAAAAAAGGGATTCACTGTCCTTATTGAAACTGGAATATCAGAGTGTTTGGAATATAGTTATAGATGGTAATTTCTCTCAGCAGTTGCTTGACTATATCAATAAGGTTTAGTCAATATTAATTAGGATTCCAGATTTGAAAGTGCTAATTGCTTAATTAAGATTCCAGATTTGAAGATTCCAGGTTCAGTCAGCATTAATTAAGATCGAGTATACAGAGAAGAATGTGAGGAAAGAATGGATTCACTATCCTTATTAAATGGGCATATCAATTTGATTCAGTCAGCATTAAGTAATATTCCAGATTTGAAAGTGTCAATTGCTTTCCTTTCCACTAGGTTTATTGCATTGCTTTGAATTAAGGTGTACGTCTAGCTTCTCTGTGTCTTTATGTCTTCAAATCTACATTGTATTTCTTAGAGTCAGGAGGTTAAAATATCTTGCGGATTCGACATTTGAAAATACTAAGTATGTAAGTTTTTTATTGAGAATAATTGTCTAACTCTAACATAAATATAAATGATAGATAATATAAAAAATTATATTCATATAAATAGTTTCAAGCTTGCCTTTGCACTACAGAGATTGTTGAACTTCATAGTTTTACTCTAATGAATCTGCGGATCCAGACATTTGAAAATATTAAGTATTTAAGTTTTTATTGAGAATGATTGTCTAACTCTAACTATATATATAAATGATAGATAATGTAAAAAATTATATTCATAAAATTAGTTTCAGCTGCCTTTGCACTATAGAGATTATTGAACTTTTTAGTTTTACTCTAATGAATCTGATTCAAAAGATTATTGAACCTTTTAGTTTTACTCTAATGAATCTAATAACTTTGTTTTGATTTAGTTGGGAAGAGAAAAGAGTACTGTCACCTTGCCACACTCAGCAACATCGGTCATAGAGTCAAACTCCATCTTGTCACACAAATCTCTGGTATTCACTGTTAGAAATAATTCTTTAAATACATGCTTTAATCTTTAATTTGAGAGATCTTTAGGCAGAAGCGATATAATAATAAAAACATGCATATATCAAGAACAACCCCGTTCTTGCTCACATAGGATCTACAACGTGCTGGATTACTAAGGATAGAATAAATACCTGGATCTATAATCGGTTCCTGATCTAAGCGTCTTCACAGAATCTTCGAGGCAATTTATCACGAATACGAACAAAGAGAACCGATGGTTTTATGGTTTTCCTCAACCGAATCTCTTGAGTTCTTGATGGGACCTTAGCCTCTCTTCAGATGGGAAGAAGGGAGTATGAGTTTTCTGTGATTCGGTGTATTGGGGACCATAGCCTTCTTATAGTGTGTTAACCTAATAGGGTTCCTATTATCCCCTAATGGGCCAACACCGACATCTACTCATTTAAGCCTATATCATCTTATTTAAAAAGTCTAATTGGCTCACTTAATTTGACCACATAAAATAAAGCCCACTAATGATAAATAGCTAATATAATTGTCTTATAATATTAGCCCATATTAATTGTTGGAATATAAAATTCCAACATTCACTACTTTGCTTCCTTTAAGCTTTCTTTGAATTTTCAAAATATTTGACTTGCAGTTGAGGAAGTTATTTGTTTAACATGGGTTGGAGTTCTGCTAAGGTGGACAGGTTGAACAATTTTTGTTCCTTTCATATTTGAAAGTTAAAAATAGAACAAACAAAACAAAATGCTTGTTCCAAACCTCGATCTAGAGCTCCCTGTAAACCATCACAATATTTCAAGTTGATCATATTAAAACAAAATCATCCGAATAGTAGTGCGGTATAATAGATTTACACTACATGCTGATATCTTCTTAGAAATATTTTGTAGTTTAAGGAAATGTTGTTTAGTGTTTGCCTTTGTGACCGATGTTGCTTAGGAGTGCCTTTCTGGAGAATAGAAACAACTGAAATGAAAGTAGGTATATTTAACTACTAAAAAATTTATTATCAACGGTTTCTCAAAATCCAATGTTACATACTACAGTTTCTCTACCACAAGCTTAAATTACAGGTATATTTAACTATTAAAAATTTATTATCATTCTTATATTTTTATTTTCGTCTTTATATAAAATATTTTCATTATTAATTTGATTGAAAAAGAACAAATAATTTTAATCAACATTATTTTAGACAATCCAAGAAAATAATAAGAAAGGTAGTTTTTTTCAACTAAACATCTCATTTTAAAATGCTTGGTTACTTAAATGAATTGTTTGTGAAATTGTTAATGTAATGCTCCTCAGACCGAAAAACAATTTACCTTTATAATCTTTTTTTTTTCTTGATCAATCAATGGTTTCTCAAAATCCAGTGTTACAGACTACAATTTTCCTTGCTAGAGGCTTAAAGTGAGACAGGTAAGTTAAATATATTTTATTATTAATTTATTTTGAATTAAACTTTGATATATTCTCAATAAAAATATTTTGGCACAGTGGATACATTATAAATCTTCCTACATGTGGGCCCAATTACATTTTTCTGTGACCCTGTTATGTGGATGGAAAAAATTTACACATTGATTTTTTTTGTTATTAAATTGAGATAGCATTGTTGTTCTTTAATAATGATATTTTTTAGGACCTGTTAGACATTAGTGATGAAATAATTTAGTACATGTTTGGTATCATTGTGAGTTGCACTCATCGTGGTTTTCTGAAGCAACAAGTAGTTGCTTTTGTGATTATTTCACCATGATTTCCTATCTCCAATCCAAACACACTATTACAAAATTAATCTTATTTTTGTTAGAGCAGTTTTGAAGTTGATTATCTTATTTAGAGTAGTACCTTAAATTACATGCATTATGGAGCCTCAAAAGCAACAGGAAGCAAGATTGAGAAGAAAAATGATATTAACAAGGAAACGAAATGAAGAACATCCAATAGATATGGAGAACAACAACAATAATTTTACTCAAGTTATTGCTTCAAGAAATGGTTTCGAGAATAATATTTTGTCGAGTAGTGCCTCAACTTTAAATGAAGCCCTTATGAGGCATCAAGATCATATGCAAGCAAGGCGTAGAAGAAAAATGATATTAACAAGAACAAATGAAGAACCTCTTCTAAGCGAAACCAATATGAGGCACAAAGAACAAAGGCAAAAATTAAGAAGGAAAAGGATTTTAGTGATGAAAAGAAGCGCACAACCTCCTATAGGTAGTAATGAAGTATGTGTTTTATTTTTTGAACAAAAAAAGAGGATATTTCAAATAGTCCTAGAGTTGACTTGTAAAAAATGTGTTGCAACTGAGTACTTAGACATTGAAGATCCTTCATGGAAGTGTGAATATTGTGGAGCACTTTTGTGGTTTGAAGAAAGGACTATAAGATCAAAACAACCCAAAGACCTTAATTTGGGCTATGTTGAAAGGAGGAAAAGTACAATTACCTTTAATGCAGAACCCTCCTCCCATTTTGCAAGAGCTTTTTTTTTTTAATAAAGATTATGAACAAAGCAAACACTTTAGGGAAAATATTTGACTTTACAATTCCCTCTTTAACTTTACATCTATGGCAACTAAAGTGGATAAGAAGTTAATGTGGGTCGTGCACCACGAATTTTTAGGATCTCTGGGCAAAATTATCATAGTATTAGTGATTTAACCCCAAAGGAGGGTGACATTCCAAAATTTACACAACTGTACATTCATGATAAAGCTAATGAAATTGAAAATAGGATGGCCATATTCAGGTATTAAATTCTTATATTTTTTTAAGGTTTTTATATATTGTTCAAATACTATAGTTCAATATAGTATTTATAAACACTTCAATTTCCAATATTCAGGTATGGCAACACTTAACTTTTATTGCACACAAAAATAGTTCAAAAGTTGAAGGATATGCTTGATGATGTCAAGTTGGGCTAAGTAGTTTAGAATAGCTAGAGATATATTTGATAAGAATAGAGATAAGAACTTTGGCTTAAGATTAATCTATCATAGAGGCACTATGGTCGAACATATAACATGCCTACTATCTCAGAGGTAGCGCCCTTATTGTGGGAGATTTTGGAACAACCTTAGGTCAAAGAGATATCTTGGTTCAAAAAAAGGATAGGCAATTAAAACGTGTTCATGAACTTCACCCAGCATATCTTCCATTGCAATATCCATTATAGTTTGCTTATGGAGAGGATGGTTACAAAAGTGGTGTTTTACATAGAGATGTTTCTAGCATGTTGTCCACACCATCTTATCATAGTGTTAATATGAGAGAGTTTTTTTGCTTTTAGACTACAAACCAGGGAAAATGAAATAGAAACTGTTTTACATGGAGAAAAATTGTTCCAACAATTTGGGGTTGATGGATATACTATGATTGAGGCTCAAAGGTTGTCTTACATAAGAAGCAATCAAAAACAATTAAGAGCCAGTTCATATAGGGATATTAATACTATTGTTGATCAAGGTGTTACTATGCCATCTTCCTTAGGAATGCGCATTTTCCTTCCATCTTCCTTTGTTGGCAGTAGAAGATATATGGATGAACATTATTATGATGCAATGACTATCTGTCATAAGCTTGGTTATCCAAATTTATTTATAACTTTTACATAAAATCAAAACTAGATTGAAATTAGAAGATTTCTCTCACACAAATGATTAAAGCCAGAGGATCGTCCTGACATCATAACCAGAATATTTAGGATGAAGT